>JASDQU010216616.1:1763-17728 GCA_032191745.1 Picea mariana | reverse complement strand
AAGGGAAAAGGAATGCACGTTTGATTTCACGAAGGGCTAGGAACAAGCCAAAACCCCCTGTTGAGCCAAACCCTATCGTGTTGAGTGAGGACTCCGATTCGGAAGTTGAGTGTTTCTTGGCTGGCGAATATCCCTATTCGCAAGGTTTGTGTGCCGAACCCTAGTATGATTTTGTATCAAACTTACCCCCCTGCCTAAAGGATGACCCTAGCTACCTAGGCATTAAGTTGCCTTGTGAAACCCTCGCTCATTCATCCAAACCCTCGCCTGCTCTGTCTAAACCTACACAGCCACCCTGTGACCAATGCAGTTCATGGTTAGAGCGATATTATCTTGATGTTTCGATTCTCCAATAAACGATTCGATCTTTGGAAGACCAGATTGTAGTGCTAACCAGTCAAAAGACCAAGCTACAAGCGACAGATAAGAAACAAAAGNGATTTTGTATCAAACTTACCCCCCTGCCTAAAGGATGACCCTATCTACCCAGGCATTAAGTTGCCTTGTGAAACCCTCGCTCATTCATCCAAACCCTCGCCTGCTCTGTCTAAACCTACACAGCCACCCTGTGACCAATGCAGTTCATGGTTAGAGCGATATTATCTTGATGTTTCGATTCTCCAATAAACGATTCGATCTTTGGAAGACCAGATTGCAGTGCTAACCAGTCAAAAGACCAAGCTACAAGCGACAGATAAGAAACAAAAGACGACCGGCTCCATCCTGTTTAAAAATGTGGAATCAGCCACGGCTGTTGTAAATTCCAAGCTGGCATAATTGAGCAGCCTCGTCGCTACACAGGTATGTTTTGATATCATTTGTTTTTGTAAATAATCTAGGTTTATATAACGATTTGAATTCAGTTTTAAACAACTATGTTCACATCATTGAATGGCTCTGTTACATTGCGTGCATTCTATATATAGCTTTGCTTTGAGTAAATGGAATTTCATTCTTCCGATCATTCCCAGTTTAGTATCTCTTAGATTTTCATCGATTTGATTGATCTTAGTGTGGATTTGATTTGTTTGATTGAGTTAAAATGGATGCTTCGCTGTCAATCGAATTTGTTTGTATCTATTCTAGACAGGAAATGTTTCTCATACTCAATTTAGAAAACGATCACATTTCAATTTGATTTCGTTATAATTCATACGCTATGATTGAAAACGATTTTAATGAGGTTAATTGTTACAGTTTGTTGTGCCATATGACCTTCAAAGGAAAGGAATACAACTCGGATCGTTTCCAATGTGACTCTGTCTCTTCGGAAACATTGCTTTTTATTTAAGCCAGTACAAACACGCCCAAATCATGGAATGGATTTGATGCTTAACGATTATGCTGAACCCCAGCCGGTTAATTCGCATTGATTGAAGTATTGTTAGCTCGACCATGTTATGAGTTGGATTCGTATTGCAATGGTTGATTTTGATTTGTAGAACGAGATTGGTTACATCCGGATTCATGATTTATTTTTATGTTAAACTCAGTCATGATTTGTTTGAAATTAATGATTTCGTTCAATACCAATCAAGTTTATTTGCCCATTTCTCAATAACCAATTATCACTTATGTCGATTCTATTATGATTGTGATCTAAATCAAATCGATCTGGTAACGATTTTATATGAGTTGATTCTCGCACCTGTGTGAATGAATCGTTTGATGTCATGCCAGCTATAATTTTGTTTCGATCTGATCGTATCTCTTGTTGTTGGAAAAACACAACGTTTGCCTGCGATTTGTTTGATTGCATTACTTTCAAATTGGATATGAAACGATTTTCAAAACTGTTTGGTTTTGATTCTGTCTACCTGATTTATGACTATAATCGAAACAGAGTATTGCTATCTCTGTACTCGGTTAATGATGTGGATCTTGNTGTTTCTCATACTCAATTTAGAAAACGATCACATTTCGATTTGATTTCGTTATAATTCATACGCTATGATTGAAAACGATTTTAATGAGGTTAATTGTTACAGTTTGTAGTGCCATATGACCTTCAAAGGAAAGGAATACAACTCGGATTGTTTCCAATGTGACTCTGTCTCTTCGGAAACATTGCTTTTTATTTAAGCCAGTACAAACACGCCCAAATCATGGAATGGATTTGATGCTTAACGATTATGTTGAACCCCATCCGGTTAATTCGCATTGATTGAAGTATTGTTAGCTCGACCATGTTATGAGTTGGATTCGTATTGCAATGGATGCTTTGTTTGATTTTGATTTGTAGAACGAGATTGGTTACATCCGGATTCATGATTTATTTTTATGTTAAACTCAGTCATGATTTGTTTGAAATTAATGATTTCGTTCAATACCAATCAAGTTTATTTGCCCATTTCGCAATAACCAATTATCACTTATGTCGATTCTATTATGATTGTGATCTAAATCAAATTGATCTAGTAACGATTTTATATGAGTTGATTCTCGCACCTGTGTGAATGAATCGTTTGATGTCATGCCAGCTATAATTTTGTTTCGATCTGATCGTATCTCTTGTTGTTGGAAAAACACAACGTTTGCCTACGATTTGTTTGATTGCATTACTTTCAAATTGGATATGAAACGATTTTCAAAACTGTTTGGTTTTGATTCTGTCTACCTGATTTATGACTATAATCGAAACAGAGTATTGCTATCTCTGTACTCGGTTAATGATGTGGATCCTGTTTGAGTTCATAATAGAATATCAATTTCAATTCATGATTCATTTTCAAATGATTGTTGGATGTAAAATGAATGGAATTTCTTAAAAGATTTTATTTAATTTCAATTCTGATTCTGTATCTTATTTTAGACTAGCTACAGAATCAGATGATTCTGTAGCTAAGTCTGTAGAATTAGATTTTTATTGTTTTATTAATTAAACATCTCTCTAACTTGTCTATTTCTAACTTGTTTCAGGTGAATTTGAAATTGCATGGGATTTGATGGATAGTTTAGAGGATATTTGGATTTTTTAGTTTCATTTTAGTTTCTTAGTTTAGTTGATCTTGGGAATATCTTCCCAGATTATGTAAATAGTTTGATAACTTCCACAGGGAGGTTTTACCATGTGGAAAAACTTATAAATACTCATTATTTTTGTAATAACACCATCCTCATTCGTGGGAGAACAAGGATATGGAATTTTAATACAGACTGAGACAGAATTTGATGTTCTGCTACAGCTTTACCTTTTCATAATATCAATATTTTGTTTCATGTTCTTGTGTATCAATTTGCATTTGGTTAATGACTACTTTAGCTATCTTAGTCTTTTGTAAATGATATAATTTAATCAATATAATNTTGTAATAACACCATCCTCATTCGTGGGAGAACAAGGATATGGAATTTTAATACAGACTGAGACAGAATTTGATGTTCTGCTACAACTTTACCTTTTCATAATATCATTATTTTGTTTCGTGTTCTTGTGTATCAATTTGCATTTGGTTAATGACTACTTTAGCTATCTTAGTCTTTTGTAAATGATATAATTTAATCAATATAATCTATATATGATTTCTTCCAGTGTTTAAAAAACATAGCAATTACTTGATTCAGTTTGTGAATGACAGATTTCTCTTCTTCATAAGTTGAATTATTAAGTATAAGTTTTTGCATAACAGGTTTCCCTTATTGCAGAGATTTATAAATCATATAATTGTCATGATTTTTTATGTCTTGTTTGTCCTGTAAACCAACTCAAAGAGCATTGCAGCTATCATTTACGAGAAGCTTTTGGATTACCCATTGCGAGTTTCTTTCCTCCGACCAGCTTCAAAGTTATCATATACAGGACAAATCTGGAGCATTTCTAGGTCAGTTTGTTGTTTATTTGTTTAATATATTTGTTAGTATTTTAGTTAGATATATAGTTAGTATATTAGATTGTTTAATTTCAATAAGCTTTATTTCTTATTCATAAAATCATAAAATCAAAAAAGAAATATATGTCTCTGTCTTAGGGCAGAAAGCAAATGAGTTTTCCAGGTTTTATTCAAATCTGCAAGTTGTAGATATTGTATATTTGTGAATAAGCTATATTGCAATTAGTAGTTAGACAGTTAATTAGTTACTAGTTTGTAAATAGTAGATTAGTTAGTTTGTTTAGTAGTTAGTTTTAATTAGATTAGTGTATTAGTTTGTTTTATTGTAAGTTAGTTTAGTTTGTTGTATTTAGTTTTAGTTAGTTTGTTTTATTTAGTTTTAGTTTAGTTTGTTTAGTTTTAGTTAGATTAGTTAGTTTAGATTAGTTTTCTCTTTGGTTTTCTTAGGACCTTAGATCGGCTAACGGAGCCGCTAAACCCGTCGGGGTGGTTCATTCCAAACAGCTTGGGTTATTAGACAACCCCGGACCGGTTCCACTCTCTCAGTTGACGGATGGTCAATTTCGCCCGTCAACAAATGGTGCTAGAAGGAGGGCCTGAACTTAATTAATGGCACGAGGCGGTCACAAGACTCCTCCCCCCCCTATTCGCTCACCTATAGTGACTAGAAGCCATTCACATGATAATATTCCCCTTCAAATAGCAACTACTTCAACCGACGATCCACAGATCACAGTTGAGCCAGCAACCCCTAATCCTACAGGTGGTGACATCCAAGAGATTGTCCGTCAATCTCTTATCAAAACACATAGTGCCTTAGCTCGTCTTAGGCAACCAAACCATCCATGGGGTCAACCTTTGGACTTTTCTGATATCAGAGAACAATTAGGTGACACTAACCTCACTGTGAATCCTACAGATCCAATCACAAATCCTGCTGCAGGAGGATCTAGGATACCTCCTTCACCACCTCCCTCATCTCCTTCTTCTTCTGGAGGAGATTCCTCTTCACACGAAGGCAATTCACCTTCTTAGCCTTCCACACCCACTACCCCAATGGAAAATCAGAACAACCCTGCTAGACCCTGGCTTGATCAGGATGTTGTAGCTGTACCTGGAGCCCAGCACCCTTTACCTAAGCACCCGGAGAAATGGCTTCCCAAGTTTGATCCCGATTCAAAATAGATAGCTGAAGATCATATTAAAAAATTTATGTTAGCCATTAGACTCCGCAATGTTGAACATGAAGATGTTGTCTGTAGGTTGTTCCCTTATACTTTTGAGGGTAATGCATCCACTTGGTACTTTTCCCAACAGCCCCATACCATCATGTCTTGGGAAAAGTTTGATTCATGCTTTTTGGAAACATTCAGAGATGGTAAACCTCCGGAAGTCTTAGTCATGGATATTTCTAGCTTAAAAATGAACCCAAAAGAAAAAGTTAAAGATTTTAATCAAAGATTCTTAACGCTTAAAAATCAAATCCCTGCAGATTCTATGCCTGCTGAGAGTCTTGTAATAGCTTACTACACTAATGCTTTACATCAAAGTATAGCTATTTGGGTTAAACGATCTAAAAAGGCCATGTTGTTAGAAGCCTTCGAAGAGGCTAGCCAGATTGAAAAAGACATACTTAGTCTTAAGGAATCTTCTAGCAACGAAACTGAAACTAGTTCTTCTTCCAAAAAGAAGATTGAAATTCTCCCCAGACCTACTCAAAGTAAAACACAACCTGGAAAATCTAATTTGGAAAATTTAACGAAAGTTGTTCAAAAACTGTCGAATCAAGTTATAGACTTAAAAATGTCAACTGAAGAAGCTTCCTCGAGTAAAGGACCCTACAAACCTCCTTTCCGAAATCCTTTTCCTACCAACCGACCTAATCCAAACTTCGAAGGCTTGAACCTAGAAAGTTTGCAATGTGCTCTTCAAACAATTCTAGAAGCCCAGGATAACTTGATGCCCCCTGAGATCCCTCAGGAGGAAGTTGAACAGGAAACAGTTCAAGAAGAAGAGTCTTCTCCAAACATCTTTGGACACTTCTCGGACAGCATCTTTCAAGCTAACTTCGAGACTGTTCACCCTTATAACACTAGGAGTAAGACAACAAACAAGCCTTCTACCGAGAACACTACAACTTCACCTCCAAAGCCATCTAAATCAGTAGAAACTAAACAGAGCAATGTCAGCCCTAACTTAGATTATGATGTTGTTGAAGATCTTAAAAAATTAAGGGCTAACATTTCTATTTATGAGTTGTTGAAGTTTCCATTTTTGTTACAAAAAATGTTGCAAAATATTTCAGAAAATGGCAAAAGTGGCAATTCCAATGGTAACAAGGTTGTGCAAAGCAAAGTTCCGCAGAAGACTTCCACTAAAAATAATCTTGATCCTCAAGATAAAGGAAGCCTTCCTCTAGTCCCTATAAATAATGTAAATAATGTAGATAAAGTAGCCTTAGAAACTGCGAGTAAAAAGCCACAAGCTACTACTCTTAGTACTCGCAAAAATGTACCTCCTTTTCTTTTAACTTTCAAGATTTTCAACAGAAATGTGCATAATTGTATGGTGGACTCAGGAGCGTCATCCAATGTGATGCCTTGGTCTGTATGTCAAAATATTAATGTTGAAGTGGAACCATCTACTTTGAAAATCATACAACTTGATCGGACAAATGTTAAAGTTATAGCCGAACTAAAAAATGTATTGATTAGATTATCGTCTAACCCTATGGTTCATCAGGTTATTGATATAATTGTTGTGGATATTCCAGAAGTGTATGGTCTGTTTTTGAGCAGGGAATGGTCGGAGCAGCTACATGGTTACTTTGTGACGGACTGGTCTCACTTATGGCTTCCAAAGAATGGTAAGCCTAACAAGATCAGAGTGAATCGTGAGTGCTACCTTAAGTTCACGGTTACATATTTGAACGATCCTAATGAACCGTATACACCTTCTGTTGATTCACCTGAAATCCAAGGGATGGACACCTTCTTCAGCAATTTCATGGCTGAGGTTTCACCTATCAACAATCCAGAACAGCAGTCCGAGATCATAGCATATATGCAACCAACATCTTCTATGCAATCAGCAACTTCTATGCAACAGTCCCATGTGCCCGATGGAAACCAAATATGGTCTCTATATTTCGACGGTTCCAAGTCTAAAGAAGGAGTTGGTGCAGGCTGCATCATTATCGATCCGGCAGGTAACAAGACATTAATGTCTTGTAGACTAGAATTTGAATGTACTAACAATACTGCAGAATATGAGGCTTTACTCCAAGGTCTCAGAAATGCTCTGGATATGAACATTCAAAACCTGGTTGTATTTGGCGACTCTAAAATATTGGTTAGGAAGGTAAGAGACTCTATACACTGTCTTTCCCCGCATCTCAAAAGTTACCAGTCTGAGGCATGGAGTTTAATGAATAAATTTTCTTCTTTCAATATAAATTCCATTCCTAGACTAAATAATGTTGAAGCAGATCTACTAGCTAATGTAGCCTCTAAACTTCTTCCTGCAGAAGGCTTATCCCCAACGCATTCTCCGTCGAGATATTGTTCCGACCATCTGTTCCTAACAATATCACAAACTGGAGAGTATTTGACGATGATCAAAAAATCATTAACTTTCTGCACATGGAAGAAACCTTTCAAGGCGCAATGATAGATGAACGCACACACGACGACAATTTGCACAATTTTACGGTAATACCTGATCCGAAATCTCCTGAAGCTCTATCGGACATGGTAAATTTCATACCCAAATCCATAGTTAGATTATAAAATTTTTATGATTTTGAAGATAAATTTAAAAAGACGATCAATTGTAAAACCAATAGTTCCTCGCTGTCTTATGAAAAAGTCAATTTAGGAACTAGTGAAAATCCTCAGTGCATTAATCTAGGCTTGGGATGTTCTAGACAAGAAAAAGATGCTTTTGTTAAATTATTTAAATAATTTAAGGATGTCTTTGCATGGACATACGATGATCTTAAAACATTCGATCCTAATATCATACAGCATGTCATCCCGATGAAGCCCCAAACCTTACCCTTCCAACAGAAACTAAGGAAAATGCACCCTAAACTTGAACCGACCGTTCAAAAAGAATTGAATAAACTCCTAAGTGCTAAAATAATTCTCCTGTTAGACAC
Source organism: Picea mariana (assembly GCA_032191745.1). NCBI lineage: Eukaryota > Viridiplantae > Streptophyta > Pinopsida > Pinales > Pinaceae > Picea > Picea mariana. The sequence goes on along the minus strand of JASDQU010216616.1, from coordinate 9,739 downwards.
ACTCAATGGGTGTCCAAACTTGTCCCAGTTCGAAAGAAAAATGAGGAAATTCGACTTTGCGTCGATTTCYGAAACCTCAATAGAGYGTCTGACAAAGACAACTATCCTGTCCCACCCATGGAACAGATCCTGCAACAGGTATCTGGTTCTGAGAAGCTATCTTTATTGGATGGTTTCTATGGATACAACCAAGTTCTGATGTCTCCACCAGACCAACTCAAAACCACCTTCCGTACTCCGTGGGGCACTTATKCTTATCGCAAAATGCCCTTTGGATTGATTAATGYTGGTGCTACCTTTCAGAGAGCAATGRAAATTTCTTTTCGAGGCTTAATCAATCACTYCKTCATAGTTTACTTGGATGATGTGACCGTTTATTCTAAAAACAAAGACGATCATCTAGCTCACTTACGAGCCGTTCTGCTACGATGTCGTAAATACGGCATCTCCTTGAACCCCAAAACATCCATTTTTGCAGTAGAACAGGGTAAATTACTAGGATTCATTGTGTCTAGTGATGGGATTATTATTGACCCCTAAAGGACTCAAGTCATCGCTAAACTTCCCCCTCCAACATCCAATAAATCCATGCAGTCTTTCTTAGGCCAGATTAATTTCGTGAGAAGATTTGTCCCCAGCTTCTCTGAAATGGTCAGGCCTCTACAGAACTTGATTAAGAAAGACACCCAATATCACTAGGGACCCACAGAAAATCAAGCTTTTAATGCCATAAAGAAGGCCATAATAGACTCTCTGTCTCTCATGAGCCCTAACTTCTCTCAAGATTTTACACTCTATACTTTTGCCTCTGATCGTTCCTATGTCGCAGTCCTAACTCAGAAGAATGCTGAGAACAACGAAGTACCCATCGCATTTATGAGCTCTACTTTCAAAGGCGTCGAACTTAACTACCCAGCGGTTGATCAGCAAGCCTACGCTGTTTTCAAAGCAGTTAAGCATTTACGGCCCTATCTTTTGAAGTCAAGGACGAAATTCATTGTCCCCTACCCTGTCGTTAGGAACTTGTTAGTGCAGAAGGAGTTAGGGGAGAAGAGAGCTAACTGGGTCACCTCCTTGCAGGAGTATGACTTAGAGATCACCCCAGCTCAGATCATGAGAGCCCAAGGGTTGTGTAAATTGGTTGTTGATTTAGAAACAGGACAGCAAGAAGATAGTGATACGTCAAACCTAGGACAAAGCGATCAAAGTTTGATTTGTTGCGCACAAAACCTAGTTAGTCCCTAGTACAGCGATATTAGATTTTGTCTTGAACATGGGTCAGCACCCCGTCACCTTGACCCTGCCAAAAGAAGAGCGTTGAGACTAAAGTCCACCTCCTTTCATCTAGTTAACGGTGTACTGTTTCGTCAGAATTCTGACGGCGTACTGATGCGCTGTCTCGAGAAAAATGAAGAAGAAAAAGTCTTGCTTGAGTTGCATGCAGGAGAAGTTGGTGGTCACTTCAGTGGCGACACCACTGCTCATAAGGTTATAAGAGTCGGATACTACTAGCCCACGTTTTTTAGGGATGCCCATGCCTTGTGTCGTAAATGTATCATCTGTCAGAAAGCATCAGGGCGGTTGCAAAAACCAACCTTTCCCTTGCAACCCTTCTCAGTAGATTCTCCTTTCCAGCAATGGGGCCTTGATATCATAGATCTTGTTAACCCTCCATCCTCGTAACAGCACAAGTATATTGTGACGGCCACAGATTACTTTACTCGATGGTCTGAAGCTGTTGCACTAAGAACTGTTAACACCAGTCAGGTAATTGCCTTTCTAAACTCGAATATTATCACTCGTTTCGGCATCCCTGGTTGTCTAGTCTTTGATAATGCTTCATACTTTTCTTCTCTTGAGATGAGTGAGTTTGCTTTGGAGAAAGGAATAAATCTGAAGTATTCTGCTAGTTACTACCCCCAGGGAAACGGCTTAGCAGAATCAACAAACAAGAACTTGATTAAAATTATCAAGAGAACCGTGGCTGAAATTCACAAGAACTGGCACAATGCATTGTTGAACGCACTGTGGGATGATAGGGTAACACCCAAAGCCTCTATAGGTAACTCCCCCTTTTTTCTCGTTTATGGCAGAGAAGCAATTCTGCCACCTCACATTCTTCTTCCTTCGCTTCAGTTGTCGCAAAAAGTCCAAGAAGAAGATTGTCCCCCTTTAGAAAGCCGAATTAACGCTTTGATGAAGTTGGAAGAAGTAAGAGCCCAAGCTAAGTGTAAGTTAGATCAACATCAACAATTGATTAAAAGCTAGTTCGATTCTAATTCTGCTTCTGATAGAAATTTTGAAGTAGGCGATCTTTTCTTGAAGTGGGACAAACCACACGAAGGAAAGGGTGAGCACACCAAATTTCAAAACTTATGGCTTGGGCCATTTTTAATTGCTGAAAAGTTGGGTCCTAGTTCCTTTCGATTGCAGAATCTTGAAGGGCAGCTTGACATCTATCCGGTGAATGGCCAAGCCCTGAAGAGATACTTTGCTTGATAACTACCCTTGTATATTATGTAAATATTTCATTTTTTGTTTGCATTTTCGTTTTCTTTCTATTTCAATTTTGATTTGAATTTATCAGTTTGTGTTTTTGGACATACACATACCTGTACGCGGAGCCATTCAGACAAAGACGATAGAAAAATTTCTTAGCTGAAATAACTTCTGAAGATTTGTACAAACATCAATGATATATCTTTGAAATTGATATCTATGTTGGAAAATTTTGTTGCTTGAAAGAAGTTTACTGATTTCAATCTCTGAGCAAAGCTGGTCATGATCATCTATTATCTTTTTACGCTGTCCCTTTTCTGTAAATGAATGACTCAAAAGATGTCTCCCTGTCACAGGAAGTTGTTTTGTAAATAAAACATCTCTGGAGCTAAATAAAGGGCAATGTTAAAAAATTCTGATGAGGTCTAAAATATGCTAAAATATCAAGACTTTCAGCGTCACCCCGCTCAGCCATATATCTACAAAAGAAAAACAAAATAAAATTATTAATAAGAGCTGTGGGAAGTGCTTGTAAACCCACCGGGATACTGAACAGGTCTGCTAGCAGTGGATAAATGCAAGCATGGTGCCAAGACAACTTCACCGGGGTACTAAATAGGCCCGCTGGCAGCGAAGCAATGTCGGGTACATGGAAATCTGCAAAAAATATAAGAAACCTCTTTAATGTCCTTTATTCTGATCTAGAACTTCTTGACAGGATACAGATGTTAGAGTGGGTTAATTGGAAACCCTGTCGAGGCTATGGATGCCTGCTGGCAGCAGTGGCCATGCCAACAGTATTGAAGATTTTATCTTTAATATCGTGACTTGTTGATCTTAAGACTGTTATTGGTTTGCATCTTTTAAAACACTGAAAAAAAAAATGATTAATGATGATGTTTGAACGACTTTCTGGTTGTTATTTATGAGTTGAAATTTTCTTGGTTGTCCTAATCTGAATTTGTTACTTTTATAGAGATAACTGCTTCTTCCAGTGTGTTGCCATTGTTGGCAGCCAATTCACTTTTTTTTATCCTATAAGCTGCCTACACCTATGTCTTGCAAACATTAAGTTTTTCGTCGCATTTTTCAAATAGATGACACTTTCATTTCTTGCGACATTTACACATTTGTCTTCGTTAAGTTTTCACGACTGTAAGCGTGAAAACTTCTCCTTTCGAGGTCACATTTCGATCACTATCTGAATTGTCATGATCTTTTTATCGTTATGCCTACTGCACTTACCTTTTGTTTTTTTTGTTATGTGGCTAGAAGGACTTTCGAACTATGCTCATTAGACATTTTTATATTGATTGCATAACTTGATTTTATTGAGTTTGTAAGGCATTGAGCATTTGGATTTACACTTTTTATGACTTGCCTGATCTTTGATTCTACATAAGGGTTATGATTAAATTTTATTATATATATGTGATATAATCCTTATGTTAATCTTTTCATGACTTAATGGCTTGTCGATTATACGAATATCATTTTGGCACCTTGGTTGRACTTTTGATTATATGAATTGATACATTGGYRCATAATGATTTTGGTGTTGATTTATACGTCGAATGTTTTGAACACTATGGCATACTGTTGGCGCGTATTGGTATGCACATTGCATTTTATTGGTTGTACACATAAGTTAATGGTTGAACTATTATTATGGAGTGAATAGCTATGAAATTTGGCGGTTGTACTTGGGTAATGAATATTATGCATGGCAGACTCCACCACCTTCGCATGCTTGCATTAATTCTTACCCCTTTTGGCTCGATTCATTGCTGTTGGTTCAGGTAGCTCTGTTAATGTGTGTTGATGAATTCGAACCCTTCCCTTACCATGCATTCAGCTCCATGGCACCAGTCATGCGAGTTGAACCCAATGGCAAACAGGCCCTGTTGATGTTTGACAATTCCCGCCAAGACTTGGCAGACAGTGGATGGCTTACCTTCGTGGAACGTTTCAAGGGTTTTAACCTTTGCGTGGCTCGACAGTTTGCCATGACCTTCGATGGTTGTCGAGCCAAGGTAGGCGATGTACAGTTAGAGATTGATGAACAGTTCATCAGCTCAGCCACGGGGTTATCTACCTCTGGACAGCATTGGTTTAGGAATTGCAAGGTCGAGGAAGTTTCGTGGACATTGTTGTTCCAATCGCGCAAAATCACCTCCTGTGATAGAGGTATGCCCATAACTATGCTCAAACAACGTTGGCACGATTTATTGATGATAATCAAGTAGTTTGTGACCTGTGAAGGTAGATACGGACTTGTGTTCCTCCACCACCTGCGTTTGCTTATGGTTTTTATGGGATACTCTCTCAATATGTCCTATTATTTGCATCATAGCCTGTTTAAAATGTCGAAGAAGTACAAAATACACCAAGATGACAGTAGCCTTTTTCATTATGGGCTTGTTAAGCTTATCGTTGTCTATCATTTGAGTCTGCACGAGGATAGTTGGAGCGATTTTGTTGCTCGGAATGGTTTCGAGGATCCGAACCCTACACAGGTTGACAAACCTGTGGTAAGTGAGGTCAAGGTTGTACCCCCAGTGCCCTACCATATCCTACTGCCTAAACCCTTGGCCGAACCTCCTATCGACTTACCCCACACTGTGACTAAGAGTGTTGAGACTGTTAATCCTATGAGCAAAAAGCCCAAGGCAAGCCTCACTGCAAATGTTAAAGGGAAAAGGAATGCACGTTTGATTTCACTAATGGCTAGAAACAAGCCAAAACCCCCTGTCGAGCCAAACCCTATCGTGTTGAGTGAGGACTCCGATTCGAAAGTTGAGCATTTCTTGGCTACCGAATATCCCTATTCGCAAGGTTTGTGTGCCGAACCCTTGTATGATTTTGTATCAAACTTACCCCCCTGCCTAAAGGATGACCCTAGCTACCCAGGCATTAAGTTTCATTGTGAAACCCTCATTCATTCATCCAAACCCTCGCCTGCTCTGTCTAAACCTACACAGCCACCCTGTGACCAATGCAGTTCATGGTTAGAGCGATATTATCTTGATGTTTCGATTCTCCAATCAAGGATTCGATCTTTGGAAGACCAGATTGCAGTGCTAACCAGTCAAAAGACCAAGCTACAAGCGACAGATAAGAAACAAAAGACAATCAGCTCCATCCTGTTTAAAAATGTGGAATCAGCCATGGCTATTGTAAATTCCAAGCTGGCATAATTGAGCATCCTTGTCGCTACATAGGTATGTTTTGATATCATTTGTTTTTGTAAATAATCTAGGTTTATATAACGATTTGAATTCGGTTTTAAACAACTCTGTTCACATCATTGAATGGCTCAGTTACATTGCGTGCATTCTATATATAGCTTTGCTTTGAGTAAATGGAATTTCATTCTTCCGATCATTCCCAGTTTAGTCTCTCTTAGATTTTCATCGATTTGATTGATCTTAGTGTGGATTTGATTTGTTTGATTGAGTTAAAATGGATGCTTTGCTGTCAATCGAATTTGTTTGTATCTATTCTAGACAGGAAATGTTTCTCATACTCAATTTAGAAAACGATCACATTTCGATTCGATTTCGTTATAATTCATACGCTATGATTGGCAATGATTTTAATGAGGTTAATTGTTACGGTTTGTTGTGCCATATGACCTTCAAAGGAAAGGAATACAACTCGGATCATTTCCAATGTGACTCTGTCTCTTCGGAAACATTGCTTTTTATTTAAGCCAGTACAAACACACCCAAATCATGGAATGGATTTGATGCCTAACGATTATGCTGAAGCCTAGCTGGTTAATTCGCATTGATTGAAGTATTGTTAGCTCGACCATGTTATGAGTTGGATTCGTATTGCAATGGATGCTTTGTTTGATTTTGATTTGTAGAACGAGATTGGTTACATCCGGATTCACGATTTATTTTTATGTTAAACTCAGTCATGATTTGTTTGAAATTAATGATTTCGTTCAATACTAATCAAGTTTATTTTCCCATTTCGCAATAACCAATTATCACTTATGTCGATTCTATTATGATTGTGATCTAAGTCAAATCAATCTAGTTACGATTTTATATGAGTTGATTCTCGCACYTGTGTGAATGAATCGTTTGATGTCATGAMAGCTRTAATTTTGTTTCGATCTGATCGTATCTCTTCTTGTTGGAAAAACACAACGTTTGCCTGCGATTTGTTTGATTGCATTACTTTCAAATTGGATATGAAACAATTTTCAAAACTGTTTGGTTTTGATTCTGTCTACCCGATTTATGACTATAATCGAAACAGAGTATTGCTATCTCTGTACTYGGTTAATGATGTGGATCCTGTTTGAGTTCATAATAGAATATCAATTTCAATTCATGATTCATTTTCAAATGATTRTTGGATGTAAAWTGAATGGAATTTCTTAAAAGATTTKATTTAATTTCAATTCTGATTCTGTATCTTATTTTAGACTAGCTACAGAATCAGATGATTCTRTAGCTAAGTCTGTAGAATTAGATTTTTATTGTTTTATTAATTAAACATGTCTCTAACTTGTCTATTTCTGACGTGTTTTAGGTGAATTTGAAATTGCATGGGATTTGATGGACAATTTAGAGGATATTTGGATGTTTTAGTTTCATTTTAGTTTCTTAGTTTAGTTGATCTTGGGAATATCTTCCCAGATTATGTAAACAGTTTGATAACTTCCACAGGGAGGTTTTACCCTGTGGAAAAACTTATAAATACTCATTATTTTTGTAATAACACCATCCTCATTCATGGGAGAACAAGGATATGGAATTTTAATACAGACTAAGACAGAATTTGATGTTCTGCTACAGCTTTACCTTTTCATAATATCAATATTTTGTTTCATGTTCTTGTGTATCAATTTGCATTTGGTTAATGACTACTTTAGCTATCTTAGTCTTTTGTAAATGATATAATTTAATCAATATAATGTATATTTGATTTCTTCCAGTGTTTAAAAAACATAGCAATTACTTGATTCAGTTTGTGAATGACAGATTTCTCTTCTTCATAAGTTGAATTATTAAGTATAAGTTTTTGCATAACAGGTTTCCCTTATTGCAGAGATTTATAAATCATATAATTGTCATGATTTTTTATGTCTTGTTTTTCCTATAAACCAACTCAAAGAGCATTGTAGCTATCGTTTACGAGAAGCTTTTGGATTACCTGGTGCGAGTTTCTTTCCTCCGACCAGCTTCGAAGTTATCATATACAGGACAAATCTGGAGCGTTTCCAGGTCAGTTTGTTGTTTATTTGTTTAGTATATTTGTTAGTATTTTAGTTAGATATATAGTTAGTATATTAGATGGTTTAATTTCAGTAAGTTTTATTTCTTATTCATAAAATCCTAAAATCAAAAAAGAAATACCTGTCTCTGTCTTAGGGCAGAAAGCAAATGAGTTTTCCAGGTTTTATTCAAATCTGCAAGTTGTAGATATTGTATATTTGTGAATAAGTTATATTGCAATTA
>JASDQU010216614.1:4421-22702 GCA_032191745.1 Picea mariana | reverse complement strand
GTAAGACCTCATACAATTATTAGATTTAGGTTTGTTTCATTTCATCTTTTAAATTTTTGTTAAATGTTCTAATATTGTAGGAGATCATAAAATTCAGGTGTTCTTGTAAGAGAACCTTAGGATCTTGACAATTGTTAGATCTAGGTTTGATTAGTTGTTGAAAGAGATCTTGATGAATATGTTCTTGTAAGGGAACTTTAAGATCTTGGACAAATTAGGAATCTTTCTAGATCTATATATTTTGGGTAGCGCTTCTAAGTTTACCTTCCCCGGTTGACATTAAATTGAACTCTGATTGACATCATCAATTAGAACTAAACAGGTCCTATTTGTCTCTGTTGTAAATCTATTGGTCACAGAGTTGAGGATTTCCCTAGAATGATTGTCAAAGTTGAAAAGATGAATATGGGACAAGAAAACTATGAATAAGGCCAAGGGGATAAGCATATGCTAGTGAACTAGAAAGAATCATAAACTATATTATTACAGATGAAAGAAACACTGAATGATCACAGCGACATCAGTCTACCAGATATCTTAAAAGAGAAGCAGTGCATAGAAACAAGAATAGGAAACTTCAACGTAGACTGTGTATTAGATGAGGAAACACATGTGAATATTATGCCAGAAAGCACTTGGGAAATTTTTGGAAATCTTGCTATGGTTCCTTCATTAGGAAGGATAGGATTGTTTAAAGGAAGGATGATAACCCTATGTGGAAAAATTACTAATGTACCTATGATAGCCCATGGAATATCGACCAAAGAAGAATTTGAATTCATTAAGTTTGTTGAGAACAGTGCTCCTTTTTCACTTTTGTTAGGAGAGACCTGGATTGAGAAAGATCAGATCCTAAGGAAAGCAGAGGAGGAAGCCATAGAACAGAAAAATAAAGAATTAAGGGACTTCATGACTAGAAAAATAAAGCGACTAATAGAAGAAAAAGAGAATAAGTCGAAGCAACAGAGGGATAGATAATTAGCTTTCAAAGTGGAAAGAACACAACAAGGGTTAAAGAACATGTCCATGTAGGAGAAAAGAGCATCCACCCTAGAAATAGTAAGAGAAGAGGTATTACACTCGAACCCTTTGAAAGACCCTCAACAATGCGAAGTTGCTACTCTTAGAGAAGATAAGAATAAAAATGGAAAGAGGAATCCAGAGACTCATATCATAGGAAAGAAGGCAAGAAATCTCAGTAAGAAGAAAGCAAAGTTAGAAAAACTGCAGGAAGTTCCAGAGAAGACTTCGTAGAAGGAAGGCTTGCAGAACTTGAACCTCGCCAGAATAGCAGAATAGTGTAGAATGGAACTTCACCATGGCGAAGCTATATGATCGTTGGAGGCATCCCGACCGTTAGAATGACACTCTGGAACGGCTAGAAACACAGTTATGGCTGGAAATATTGCCATTAGACCATTGAAACCGTGCCATAACAGATGGATTTGTTTTGATTAAGGCATTCTTGCCCATTGGAGGAATCCATTATGACGTTGCTTATTTAATCCATCGGATGCTGCGTCGGGACCACTTTTGATAAACAGAGATATCCAAGCTAACAGAGAACCAATTGCATACCACACTCTTTTTTCTAGAACTCGCCATCGATTCAATTACCTTTAGTGTTTGTTTGCCTACCCGATTTATTTTATTACAAGTGTGAATGTCGGGCGAGCATAGCGCGCTAGAGAAATCTATGGAAGATATTTTGATCGACCTCATGGCTAAGAAAGTCATGTCTGTAGGCATATAGGAATCATCGACAGGAGGATTGCAAGCATCCCCCTCGACTGCACGTCGTTCTAGCTGAACCATGACTGAGAAAAGAAGCAAGTATCGCATCGATATGGCAAACGCAAAGAAGATATCGTCGGTCTTGCTGGAGTACATCTCACCTCTGGCTAGTGCAGTCAGTCATGACAACTTCTTACATAACTTTGAGTACATGTTGATCACTGCGTACCTCCCAAAGGGGATACGCACAGTGGGACCACAGTTGGGACTGATCCCAGCTCTCAAGATTAGTGATTTCAACCTTGGAGACCGAAAGAACTATATGATGCTTTCACCGCATAGGTACCTGACGAAGATGACTGGGAAGAAGCCAAAGATAGTTCCCCAGTCATGGATTAAGGAGATCGTGAGATCAACGATCTTAAACATAATGAATATCCCCCACTTCGGCCGACATCAAGAGGTTAACACATGCATTAAAATCCTCCTATTGTGCTACCATGGAGGATATATGTGGCTATATAGGAACATCATTGTGGATCCGGCGTTGATCCACCTCACCACTAGATTGAGAATGCAGGTACCGGACCCTCAACAATTCTACCCAGGGAAGGTTGCACACTCCCTGGCACAATGTATCAAGGAAGCCTATGGTGATGTAGAGAAGGGGAAGTGAGGCTACAAGGTAGCCTCCATCCAAGATGGCACATTGTGCCTATTCTTTCAGTTGATCACTGGCAAGCTCATCATAAATAACTGGTCGACACAAGTCACAAGGTTCGTAGTCAACCTCGCAGGGAAGTGTTTCAAAGGAATGCAGATGAACTGGGAGAGCTACCTCATCAACGAGTTGGAGAAGGACTATCACGAAGCACAAGACCAAGGATACAAATTTCACTTCAGTTGGTTATTGATTTTAATCGCATTTGTCACCTGGAAAATGCTGAAAGGAGTAGCCTTCCCAGAAGTTGAGCCATCAAAACCATTGGTCACGAGGTTCACCACCTTATGGTATACGAACGATATGGCGAAGTAGTGGCATTAAAATGTTGTCTTCCATACTTACTACCTACAGTTGACACACGCCATTGAATCATTTTCACGGATGACCCTAAATACGTTGCATCAATATAGGTCGCTAGTGAAGTTTCGCATAGACTGACACTTCATCTACATCACTGCCCGTAGGGATGAAAGAAAGGAGGAGTTTCAATCCTACTACAAATTGACCAATGAAGACATGGAAGAGATTACTAAGGAATGGCTAGCCAAATTCCTTGTACCGGTCGAAGATCCAGAACTCTCTGACCTCGACATCATCGTAAGTCCTTTGGTCACCCGGACTGAGTATGATGGACAGAGCAGTGAAAGGAAAAAGAAGAAAAAGGAGGAAGTGCAGGACATAGATAGTGATGAGAAGGATAGCGCATCAGAGGAAACTATGCCTAACTCACCTGCAGGAGGAGGAGGAGATAAATTAAACCAAGAAGAAGTAGGAGAAGAAGACAAACAAGAAAAAGGTGAGGTAACACCACCAAAGGATCCCCTCACCACAACAGAAGCATCGCAGAAGAAGAAGGTTTCCACGAAGAAACCTTGGGTAAGAAAGAAGGCCCGCGCCAATAAGCCTTAGTTGAATAACATGCTCGCAGTGGATGATGTTGATCTCATCATCACATCCATAAAGGATCCTTCAGAAGACATCTTGCAAGGACATGGAGAAAAGAAGGAGTCGATGTATGACCAAATAGAGAAGAAGCTCAGAGACATCTAGCAAGCTATCCATTTAGGCCGTGCAATGCCAACTGCACCTTATTCGATGGAAAATGTGGAATTGGGGGATGATCCCACCCAAATGCGAAGGTTAGCAGATGTGACAGAGGCTCACCTTCGTCGAGCCCAAGAAGAACAAGAATAGGCTACAAAATCCATGAAGCAAGAAAAGGACGAGGCCTTAGAGAAACTTCGAGTTGCGGAGCAGGAAAAAAGAAAAATTAGGGTGATGTTCGAGGAGAAAAAAGAAAAGATGCAGGAAGAAAAATACCAACTACTTGTAGAGAAGACTGTGGTCAAGGAGGTAGTTAGTAGAGCACTCTGCTATGTTTCGGGCTTAGCACAAGAGGAACCAGAGTCAACTGCAATGCAAGTGGGGAAGCTCGTCGAAGACATTCAGCAGCTTCAAGCATGGATCATAGAATTACAAATCCAAGTAGTACCTATCACTCCACAAGAAGTGCGGGATCAGAGGGAAGAAGCTACCGGGAGCACAGTAGAAAGAATCAGGGTGTTGGCGATAGAATGTAAGAAATTAAGTGATCGAAGTGCGCAGACTTATGAKCACCTTGTAGAAGATCTGAAGCTRAGGAAATTGGAAGCACAAMTCTAGGAAGCRARGTAGTAGGCATCCACCATGCAAGMAYAGATGAAGCTTCTTACTGTAGTTGAGAAKATGAAGAGGTCACAGAAGCAGCGYGYAGTTCAGCAGTAGGTCACTACCATCCAGATTCAAGTTATGGAGGTGACACAGAGACTTCAGCTGATGCAAGATGAAGCCTACACACTTTTTGAAGAGATCGAAGGAGAAGGCTCATAGCTGGAACATGTAGTTGCAATAGTAGAATAGCACCTAAAAGGGCCCGTCACCAAGAAAGTAATTCAAGAGTTTGTCAAGCAGGAGGCTCTGGCGAAGCAATAAGTCGAGGCAGCTTGAGCTAAGCTCGGGGCCTTTGAAGTAGTATTACCTAGATCAGAGTGACTCGGGACAAGTCAGAGGTGAGCATTGGGGATATGTTGGCCCTCAACCAAGTTTTGAGGAAACGTTGGTCGTGTTTAACCATTTTTGGGACTTCGACAGGATGGTCAAAGACGGAGCGCCCAGGAGAAGCGGAGATCACGGGATCTCGCCCAATTTGCTGGCTTTTTTGGATTTTAGGGTTTATGTAACGGGTATGGGATGTCGGCCCATGGGTTTACCCATGTTTAAGCCTTTTTGTAATGTAGAAATAAGTAGTCAGGCGATGTAAGTAGTAGAGTTCATGGTCTTAGTGCATGACTAGGGTATGTTAAGACTTGCATAACTAAGTGCAAGTGATTGTAAGAGACTTTGTGCATAGACTGTGTAAGGCTTTGTGACCTGAACTAATTCGGGGAAGGAGGATCTAGCGAAGTGCATGCAGATATCTTGTCCCTTGGAGGAGTTGGCTCTATGGCTTTGTGCACAGGAGTAGAGGAATGTAAGAAGATTGAATACTAATAAAGAAGAAGAAGAGTTGGTGGACATAGCCCCACACTGGGGTGAACCATGTATATCCTGTGTTTATGTGCTTTGTGCAATATTATTCATGTTKTTTATGTATTTATTTTCTTAGTGCATTGATCTTGATGCATGTTAGATAGATGTATGGATTCTTAGTGCTCTATTGATGGTAAATGAATGCTAGATTTGAGTTAATGTTGTTTTCTTGGAAGTGTTTGGTCTGATTATTACTGTGTTGTTGTGTACTTAGGGTTTAATATACGATGTGACTAAGAATCATAACTTAATGCATATTGTTGGCTAAGTGTTATGTTAAGTGTTGTAATCACAAATCTGTGTCCCATCTAGGTTGTAGACACTTGAGTCCTGCAACCCCTCCTTCCTCTACCTCTGGTGAGACTTCATCTGCTTCACATGTGTTGCTAAAAGGGTTGGTAGTTAGGGTTTTATTGGTGTGTTGTTGAAGCATTGAACCCTGGGTCTTCCTCTATCCCAACAATAACCTAGTGAGGATATTAAAGAAAACAGTTGCATACAACCAGAGGAATTGGCACAGTTCACTCCATAATGGCTTATGGGATGATAGAGTAACACCCAAGGAAGTTATAGGGAATTCCCATACTTTCTGGTATACAGAGAGGAATCCATTCTCCCGAACGGGCTATAACTTCCATCTCTTCAGCTTGCTTGGGATTCTAGAGGACAACCCTCATCGATTATACAACAAAGAATTGATACCCTCCTCATGATGGAAGAAGAAATGGAGAAAGAAAAATAAAATTTCATTGCTCATCAGCAGATAGTTAAAAGGTGGTTTGAAAAGAATAAGGCCAAAGAGAAGAATTTTGAGGTAGGAGACCTAGTCCTGAAATGGGACAGAGTGAATGAATCGAAGGGAAAGAATTCAAAGTTTCGGAATCTATGGCTCATACCTTTTTAGGTAACCGAGAAAATTAGGGTAGGCACATATCGGTTGCAAAATCTAAGGGGGGAACGTGATGCCCTCATGGTGAATGTCCAAGCCCTAAAACAATATTTATGTTAAAAAAAAAAAATTGTGTGTTTTCATGATATTTTGTTTTTAGGTAGGTTGATTGCGAGATTATTCATTTTTGTTTTTCTTCTTATAGTACTTTTTGCACTTTTGAAGTTTGTGTTCAGCAAGGCATTGGTTGAGCTTAGTTCATGAGTCAGGAACAGAGATTTGGCTTTCACCTAGTAAGTCACCATTTGTTGAGAACTCAACACTCCCTAAAAATTCCTTATCAAATTTTGTCAGTTTCTGGGTACCACTTGTTTTTTGCACTATCTGACTCGAATTCATTTTGGGAAATTTTTTATATTTGTTTGTTTTCATGAATCTTATCACCTATTTAGGTTTCTTTGAACTTATGGAACCTTATGTCTAAAGGATCTTAACACCTGAATTAAGAATCGACAGCTAAACACTGCACTTAATGCGCTCAGGTTCAGTGTTGAGAAGAATTCAAATAAGTAAAGGAACCACATAAAAACAACATTCATCGAGAGTCGATCCTCATTAGCATTTGTAGAAGGCGGTTTTGGTTTGCGTAATTTATTCACATAAAGGTTCGAGAGATAGTTGATCCCCTTCGGCATCGGTAAAATACAAGGAAGACAGACGTTAACAAAGGACGTAAAGAAATCGTTGATAGCTAATGCCTGATTCACTTTATTGGGATCAAGGAAAATCTAGAAGGATCAAACCAAAAAATTTTGATAAATTTATCTCCAATCGTCGATCCCCGATGCATTTTCAGCATCAGGACTTTTTCAAGGGAGCCGATTTGAGAGCACTTGGGTGGTTTTACCCTCGATCGCCGATCCAAGTAGTACCTAGCACTCCACAAGAAGTGCGGGATCAGAGGGAAGAAGCTACCAGGAGCCCAGTAGAAAGAATCAGGGTGTTGGCGATAGAATGTAAGAAATTAAGTGATCGAAGTGCACAGACTTATGAGCACCTTGTAGAAGATCTGAAGATGAGGAAATTGGAAGCACAACTCTAGGAAGAGAAGTAGTAGGCATCCACCATGCAAGCACAGATGAAGCTTCTTACTATAGTTGAGAAGATGAAGAGGTCACAGAAGCAGCGCGCAGTTCAGCAGTAGGTCACTGCCATCCAGATTCGAGTTATGGAGGTGACACAGAGACTTCAGCTGATGTAAGATGAAGCCTTCACACTTTTTGAAGAGATCGAAGGATGAGGCTCATAGCTGGAATAGGTGGTTGCAATAGTATAATAGCACCTAAAAGGGCCCGTCACCAAGCAAGTAATTTAAGAGTTTGTCAAGCAGGAGGCTCTGGCGAAGCAATAAGTCGAGGCAGCTTGAGCTAAGCTCGAGGCCTTTGAAGAAGTATTACCTAGATCAGAGTGACTCAGGACAAGTCACAGGTGAGCTTTGGGGATATGTTGGCCCTCAACCAAGTTTTGAGGAAACATTGGTTGTGTTTAACCATTTTTGGGACTTCGACAGGATGGTCAAAGACGGAGCGCCCAGGAGAAGCGGAGATCACGGGATCTCGCCCATTTTGCGGGCTTTTTTGGATTTTAGGGTTTATGTAATGGGTATGGGATGTCGGCCCATGGGTTTACCCATGTTTAATCCTTTTTGTAATGTATAAATAAGTAGTCAGGCGATGTAAGTAGTAGAGGTCATGGGCTTAGTGCATGACTAGGGTATGTTAAGACTTGCATAACTAAGTGCAAGTGATTGTAAGAGACTTTGTGCATAGACTGTGTAAGGCTTTGTGACCTGACCTAATTCGGTGAAGGAGGATCTAGCGAGGTGCATGCAGATATTCTGTCCCTTGGAGGAGTTGGCTCTATGGCTTTGTGCACAGATGTATGGATTCTTAGTGCTCTATTGATGGTAAATGAATGCTAGATCTGAGTTAATGTTGTTTTCTTGGAAGTGTTTGGTCTGATTATTACTGCATTGTTGTGTACTTAGGGTTTAATATACGATGTGACTAAGAATCATAAATTAATGCATATTGTTGGCTAAGTGTTATGTTAAGTGTTGTAATCACAAATCTGTGTCCCAGCTAGGTTGTAGACACTTGACTCCTGCAACCCCCCCTTCCTCTACCTCTGGTGAGACTTCATCTGCTTCACATGTGTTGCTAAAAGGGTTGGTAGTTAGGGTTTTGTTGGTGTGTTGTTGAAGCATTGAACCCTGGGTCTTCCCCTATCCCAACAATAACCTAGTGAGGATATTAAAGAAAATAGTTGCATACAACCAGAGGAATTGGCACAGTTCACTCCATAATGCCTTATGGGCTGATAGAGTAACACCCAAGGAAGTTATAGGGAATTCCCATACTTTATAGTATACAGAGAGGAATCCATTCTCCCGAATGGGCTATAACTTCCATCTCTTCAGCTTTCTTGGGATTCTATAGGACAACCCTCATCGATTATACAACAAAGAATTGATACCCTCCTCATGATGGAAGAAGAAATGGAGAAAGAAAAATAAAATTTCATTTCTCATCAGCAGATAGTTAAAAGGTGGTTTGAAAAGAATAAGGCCAAAGAGAAGAATTTTGAAGTAGGAGACCTAGTCCTGAAATGGGACAGAGTGAATGAATCGAAGGGAAAGCATTCAAAGTTTTAGAATCTATGGCTTATACCTTTTTAGGTAACTGAGAAAATTAGGGTAGGCACATATCGGTTGCAAAATCTAAGGGGGGAACGTGATGCCCTCCCAGTGAATGTCCAAGCCCTAAAACAATATTTATGTTAAAAAAAAAAAATTGTGTGTTTTCATGATATTTTATTTTTAGGTAGGTTGATTGCGATATTATTCATTTTTGTTTTTCTTGTTATAGTACTTTTTTCGCTTTTGAAGTTTGCATTCAGCAAGGCATTGGTTGAGCTTAGTTCATGGGTCAAGAACAGAGATTTGGATTTCACCTAGCAAGTCACCATTTGTTGAGAACTCAACACTCCCTAAAAATTCCTTATCAAATTTTGTCAGTTTCTGGGTACCACTTGTTTTTTGCACTATCTGACTCGAATTCATTTTGGGAAATTTTTTATATTTGTTTGTTTTCATGAATCTTATCACCTATTTAGGTTTCTTTGAACTTATGGAACCTTATGTCTAAAGGATCTTAACACCTAAATTAAGAATCGACAGCTAAACACTGCACCTAATACACTCAGGTTCAGTGTTGAGAAGAATTCAAATAAGTAAAGGAACCACATAAAAACAACATTCGTCGAGCGTCGATCCTCATTAGCATCTGTAGAAGGTGGTTTTGGTTTGCGTAATTTATTCACATAAAGGTTCGAGAGATAGTCGATCCCCTTCGGCATCGGTAAAATACAAGGAAGACAGACATTAACAAAGGATGTAAAGAAATCGTTGATAGCTAATGCCTGATGCACTTTATTGGGATCAAGAAAAATCTAGAAGGATCAAACCAAACATTTTTGATAAATTTATCTCCAATCGTCGATCCCCGATGCATTTTCAGCATCCGGACTTTTTCAAGGGAGCCGATTTGAGAGCACGTGGGTAGTTTTATCCTCAATCGCCGATCCTTGAAACTTTTCATCGTCGGAAAGTTAGGATTTGGTTTTAGAACAAATGGATTAAAGAAAGTCCTGAATGCGATTAACACAAGAAAATTAAGTCATTGGTCTTGAACGACACATGTCTCTACTAGGTAAGAGGGTTGTACGGTCTAGTTCTATCCTGAGTTATTTTTGGTTCCCTGGGTCCTAGTCATACCTTCGAGTCATCTTTTCCACGTCGGAGCTGTATGATAAGATCGATCGACGTCGAAATATTTTTCAGGTGGATATCAATGAAAAATGTTCACAGCACAATCTAGACCCCCGATCCACCAACTAAAATAGAGAAACAATGGGACATTTGCGACATTAGATACGATCAGATTTTGGACATTTAAAGAACAATTTAATGCTCGATATTGAATTAGTTTCTACCTCGTGCATCGATTAGACAACAGCATTTTGAAATCGTTGATAGACCACATTGCTACCCATGCCTCCACCGTCAACCCATGATGAATTTAATTTTAAACACCTCTGAAGATCCAGCAACAGATTTGTTGAAATTTCACTCATAACCCAAATTGAATGGTTGATGCGACACTGTAAGACCATCCTTGTTTAAATATATAGAACCATTTTGAACAAATTCATTCTACATGTAAGTGAATTCCAGAGCATTCGAAGGAGCAGAGTGAGCAACTCGAGACTGTACTGACCCTTTTTATTATCAAAACCACGTTTAACAAGCTTCAGAGGTATGTATCAAAGTCTTTCAATTCATCAGTTATAATTTATATATGTTCATCCAGTTTCTTATACAATCTCTAAACTATTATCTAGTTGTAGGAATAATGTCGCCAAGAAATCCTACCACCAGACGCTCGTTGAGAGAACCAAAGTTGAAAGAACCAGAGATAAGTGAACATTTTTCTCTGGGGACTATGAGGCAGTTGGAGTACGCCACTAGGGTAGAGCCTGTCATCAAAACAACAACAAAGAAATATTTCATCCAGCCTCCGGCCTTTGGTGATACAGAGGCAAGCACCAAATCCAAGGTAGCTCTCCCACAGTGGGGGGATCTATTTAGCAGGATCATTTGAGAATAATGCCCAGAATATATCCCACACAACGATCCATATGTAAGGATGCTTGATGACCAAGTGTTCCCTAACATCTGACGGTAGTATTTACACATGGTGGCAAGTAGAACCCCTGTTTTCTCCTGCATAGAGGTCCTGAAGTGGCTCACTGACCACACAGATGGGAAGAAATTCTTGATCAATGATGAGAATGGCGGATGCATCGTAGTTTTTGTCTCGACAGACGTCCAGAAGTACTATAAGCTCAGGGAACTAGACGAGCATCTCAACATGGACTTTGTGGTAACGTTTTATAAATTCCATGATACCAGCCGATTTATGGCCTCATGGTGGAAAGGATTGATTACATCAGTGTGGTTCAAATGGTTCGAGATGTCGAAGAGCATGGAATTTGGGTGCCAAGAGACAGCAGCATTGATTGCATAAGGAATTTGGTCGAATACTAGGTAAAGATGGCCCAAGAACCTCAGCGGGAGATTCAAGAAAAATGGGTTGATTGTGAAAGAAGTTGGACCAAGATCAATCAAGCAATGAGAGACATTGGTCTCCCAGAATTTGTCTCACCTGAGGAATTTTTTGATTTGCATGACATAGTCAAACAACATGTGGAACAAGACTCATCGTGGACTGCAGAGATAGAAAAAGTGGAAAACATGGCACCAGGTCAAGTATAGTAGTTCATGGAGCACCCATTAAAGGCTCAGACAATATTACAATAGTTAAGGGTTAAAGTAGTAAAGTATCGAGCTAGGGGCAGTGGAGATAAAAGATATCCTTTCAGCCTCAATGGACCAACATATATTCTTGTATGCCAACACATGCAAGGAACTCTTCGTCAAATGGTCAGAGTATGAGAAGAGTCATCCACTTAAGTGAAACCATTTGATGACTCTTAGAAGACAGAGATATGGAAGCACCATGTGGTGGTGTTTTGTTTTACTTATCTTTGCACTTTGATAGTTATTTTTAGTTAATAATTTTTTATAAATAGGAGAAACGACCTGTTAGAAGTGGTCGATGGTTTTTGTAAAGACCCTCATTTTTGGAATTGTAAAGAACTATTTCAGAACTACCTTAATTGAGAAGTCTTGTTTAGGATCGGAGACAAGTTTATGTTTTACATCAAAGGCATGTGTGATTAGATCATAAGGAGGAATTACTTCTGACTTTATCTCATGAATGGATGTTGTAATGAGTAAGAATTTCTAAATCTATTGATAATTTATCTAATTCAATATTTTTATAGTTCTTATCTCTAATGATGGAAAGAAAATCATTGTGTTAATGTGTGATTAGTGATTAGAGCTAAGGAAACTAATTTTCTTTCCATCATTTTATTGCATGGATGTTTTCTTTTGATAATTGTATCTCAGTCAATAATTGAAATACCAGTAAGTTGATGTATTAGTACTAGGATTTTTGTAGGTGTGAAAATCTTTGCATACATGCTTGAGCACAAGGGTTATCCTGAGCTCAGCCTTCATTAGTAGTTAAGTTTTCCCCTTTTTATTTTACCCGGCTGGTTTATACCAATACCTATCTTTTATTAGACCCACCTATAAGAGAAAATACAAAAAAGTGAATGTTCAAACTGAAGGAGGATTTTTCATGAGAAGATATAATGTAAATCACTACGTAAATCCCATCGATTAATTGGCTGGATCGCAAGATCTAGAGAACCATTCCACTATTAAATGATACAAAGTGTAATTGGGCCTCGGTGGCAATTTTGGTTCCAATTTTTGATTTAAAGGGATTTAGGACCCCTCAACACATACCAAGGAGATTCAAGAAATTTTTGAGATACCTGTTCCATTGTTTCTTAGCTTGAATTTTCTAACAGATATGCAATAAAATGTATCGCCAAAACATCATAATTTGACTATGTCATCAGTCTGGAAAGCCACTGGACTTTGATCAGCTTTGTAGGCTTTATCTCCAGGTCATATTCTAAAAAAATAGCTATCCATTTTCCTCTTCTTCCTTCAATATTAGACTGGGTCAAGATATCTTTCACAGCATTACTGGGCACATAAGCAACAACATGAGAATGCAAAATGTAAATTTTGAATTCTTTAATGGATTTTACCAGTGCATATGCTTACTTCTCCATGATGTCATACTTTAGTGGGGAATCTCTTAAAGTTTTTTTTTAATAGGCTATGGGCCTTTCAAAATTATTTTCATCTTCTGCAACAAAACCCTAGCAATAGTGTGTTTTAATGCAAAAGAGAATAAGATAAAATCCTTTGCATAGTCTAGACTAGCTAGTACTAGTGCTTTGGTCAATGCTACCTTTATATCCTTAAATTATTTTATGGCTTCTAGAGTCCACTTTATCTCACTACCTTTCCTCAGCATGTGGGTAATGAACTTTATGATTTATACTAGATTAGGGATAAACCTCCTCAGAAAGTTTACCCTTCCAAGAATAGACTGTACCTCTCTTTTTCTCCTGGGAGTGTCAATTTTCATAATGGAAGCAACCCTGCTATGATCTATCTTTATTCCTTCCTTAGAGACTATATGAGCAAGTATTTTACCCTTTTTCATTCCAAAGTTGGATTTCTTTGGATTTTATGAAATGCCAAACCTCCTACATTTATGAAAAAAAAAAATCATTTCAAATGCTTTAGATGTTCATCATTAGAATCTGAAAACATAGTAATATCATCTAAATAAATGACAATGAACTTATCTTTTTCATCAGCAAAAGCTATATCCATATCCCTTTGGAATGTATCCCCTACATTCATGAGCCCAAAAGGCATTTTGGCATACATGAATGTACCCCAGGGTGTTGTGAAGGTTGTCTTTTCTTGATTAGCAGGATGCACCATGACTTGGTTGTATCCAGAAAATTCATCAAGCATTGTGTTATTGGATAAATTGATGAATGTGGACATAAACTAATCTCCCTAGATCCACCTAGATCTAGAACAAAACCATACAAGACATGATGATTTTCTTAGGTTGATACCATTGAATTTATCACCAAAGAAAGAGTGTATGAGATACCTTTATATATCGCTTCCCTATATCTATCTTGTCCCTGCTTCACTCTGGTGCTCTGGTGAGATCATATCTACAATGACACAAGCCAACCAAAGTGAAAGAAAAAATTATAGACTCAATGGAAACCTAAACATGTGATCAAGGAGTCATGTAATAAAACACTAATGATTTTATGGGAAAGAAACATGTCGTTGTATCATATTAAATAGAAGTGGAAGATACAACCAAAGTTCCTTGATGTCGCAAGTTCCCTTTTGGTGGTCCTTTGTTCCAACACACACATACACTTGCTCTAAATTTGCATGAAGATAATCCACAAAGCTTGATGGACAAATGGAGGCCTCAAGCATCAATTGTATCAGAATTCTCCACACAGTCTTCAACCTATTTTTTGCTCAATATTGCTTGACCTTGCTTAACCTTTCCCATGAGAAATCCATTATTATATAGGAGAATATGAAGTGGTTACTAATATTAGAATGATCCCACCAAATAAAAAAAGCCAGTAAGATCACAACCATACAGATGTGACCTCACATTCTAGAAGATTCTCCCTCTAGACACTTCATGAAACTTCTTCCTTTTCTTAGATTCAAGTGTCGTCGCACCCTACCTATATAGTAGCATGTGGAAATCCAGCAGGCCAAGCATAGCAAAACCTGTAGAAATCTTTGATTTCCAAACTGTGTACCATTGTAAACCTACGGTGTCATTATAAAAATGTGCCTTGTAGGGGAAGAAACTCGGCCATTTTCCTCATGTGAAAGATTGTTTTGGAAGCTTGAACACATGCCTATGGGGTCATCATCAGAGTGACCAAAATAATGTGTAACAGAATTCCCCCCAAAGTATGAGGATGGAACATGTGACAGCCAAAATACTTTGTAAAATGCGTGTGTGTGTTAGAAACAAGGAGCGCACCAAGTAAGAACCTACAAACAATCAAGCATCTGCATAGAATTATACCATTTCTGAGTTAAGCATTCCCATGCTTAGATTACAAGTGATTGAAATCATAAATGCAAGGCATAGCCACCAATTATACACTATGTATCCATGTCATCAAAATTCTACATAGCCACCAGAAATACACCATGGATCTATGTATTAGAAAGTGTAAATTTAGACATAGCCATGAGACATACAAAGTGGATCTGTGCGTCAATTCAAATCATAAATACTCCATCGCAACCTAGGTCAAAAAGATAAGATCTAGGGTCTTCAATATCTTTGTCCGTAAGTATGAATCTAACCATGCGATTACAGTTGTTGAGGTCGAACATGATAGAAACCACTTGATTACCGTTTATTGATGAAAATCGTTAACAAGTGCGAGGGAAATCACCATTGATGTCAATGACTCCCAAGGTACCTTAGTACAATCCAATGAATATGAATAAATGAGATTAAGTTGAACACTCGATGAAATATCTCGATCAGGGACCACTGACGTGAATCCATTATCGAGAACGAAGAAACCTGCCATTGATGTATGCAGGCTCTAAGGTACTAAACGATTTCTAAATATTATTCCCGGATGATGAGTTGAATTCGACAGGAAAAAGACTCATCAAAGGAGGGCCTTGATGTATCCCCCATTAGTGACATGAAAGAAGTATCAGATTAAGGGTAGATCAAAGTATAAAAATGATTCGAAACTGACACAGGGAAGGTCGACATGGTAAGAAATGACAATGCAGATGGCCAACTCAAAGGAGGGCTTGTTTGGATTTCTCTTGAAAATATGAATGACACAACACTAGTATTGGCAGCATTGACTCAAAGACGAACCAAGATATGAATTTTATGAAGGCCAGATGAGAGACAAATGTATTTCCCAACCCGGATTCAAATGATGAAGGGGGTGTCATGTTCAAGAGCGACTAGCACTGCCACTAACACAGGTACTTAAACACATTTCTTTCCCAAATTTTCCCCCACCATCTCTAGTGAGTACCTCTTTATTTTTACACAATCTTGAGGAGGATAACATATTCTTGTTGATATAAGCTCATCCTTCGGACGAGTCCTTCGTAGTATTTTTAATGAACCCTAAGAAGGAGTGGTTCAGTCCCATGTGGGTCTTTCGATGTTTGTTTAACGAGTCCAAAGATAGAAAACACGAGAGTTTTTCATGTTTATAAACTCTGAAAAACACTTAAAGAGAACTCTCTCAGTTCCTTTTTCGTAAAATAGTTCGACAGGACCGAAAAAGTGATAAACTATCACCCATTGAATGTTTTATTCAAATAATTTTATGAGCATGAACAGAACAAGGTCGCTCGACAATATTTTCATTTTTATGGAGTGTGAAAAGAGCTTAAATGATACTCCATGTGTGTCATTTTTCATGTTACCAAGACAAGTACAAAAGGACGACAAAAGTATACTCAGTTGTGTTCTCATAAATTTTCAAGCACGAGAACGAACGAAGAGTGAACTCGAGGTTTTACTAGAAAGACCTAAAAAGTATCAATATGCATAATGAAGGGAAAACAAATTATGAAACAAAGATCCATACTCTGTTAATTAAGAGTCTAGTCTTCCTCCTACAATAAACAAGACACTTACGAAACTATCAGTTATGAGGGTTTATAAGAAAACACATTTTATAATATAAAATATTATGAAAAAAAGTAAAAAAATGAAATAAATAAGAGTAAGAGTTATTTTCTACAATTTCATTTGTATTTGATCAAGAACTTGTCAAAAAACCCCTTTTTCACCACTTACTTCAGTGGGTGATTGCGAGGAGCATGGGCGATCAATTGACAAACGGTTTCCATGAAAACAATAAGTGCTTCATCTTCTTCCTTTTCAATGGTTTAAAATTTGTTTTTGGTGGTCAAAAAATAATTTTTTGGGTGATTTTTGGGCCGGTAGGCATGCGCTGGGGCCGCCGCAGGTGGCCTATATCAAGCCCTGTGGAAATCAATGATTTTCGTAGGTTCCCAATGGAAAACCTACGGAAATCCCACACTGTAACTGAAGCTCAGTTGCGGCAACCGAAAACCAAAATAGAAAAGCAAACATTGAACCAAAAAAGAATTCCAAAAAGGGTAGATAAAGGTGCTAACTGTCCTCTTTTACTTCCATGTAGGTGTTTGATTGCATAAATGTTGGAATGGAGAGAACCTGAGCATGAAGATGATGACTCTATGGCTTTGAATGATCAAAGAACCATTGATGCCCTTCGGCAATGTGGCCTATTAAAAATTTTCAAAGTCCAAGGCATGAGAGCCCAACAGAGACTATTAGAGTACTTGGTCCATATGTGGGATGCGGAACAACAAGTATTTCATGTGGGTTTTCATGTCCTCTCCTTGGACATTGAGGATATTTATTTTCTGACATGGCTATCTCGTCATGGGGCACGGGTGTCTTTGACAGGGGGTCGAGGTGGTGGCTTGTCGATGAGAGAGTATATCCGTCAGCACTATGAAGTAGATGTTGAAAGGTGCAAAGGTAAAGTGGCTATCCGAGGTGTGCGGGATCTTGTTAATGTTTATTCCATTATTATAGTTCTTTGCATTTCACTAGATAAGAGCATCATAAGAACAAGATCACTAAGAAATACACATTCACAAGAGACACAACATTTATCCTGGGAAACCCTCTAGGGGAAGAAAACCTAGCAAAAACTTCCTTATCATAAATTGCCAATAAAATGTTCAAGAGATAACTCAAACCAATACAGATATTCCTCTCCAAAAGATGTGCCACTCTTCTCCTTCTCTCTTTTTCCGGTAACAGATCAGAACTTGTCTCTCAAACTGAGCAAGTGAATTGTGATCAAATGAGGCACTAGCCTCCTGTATTTATACAAATTCTGGCACGTGTGAAGTGTCTCTTCACTGGTAGGGCTGACTTCTCAATCTGGGTGGGTAAACCCACCTTTATTATATTGCTGTGGATCAAAATGGGTTAACAGAGAACAGAAAACCAAACAAAATAAAATCTATCTAACAGCTGAAAAGAAAATANTGGTTTCAAGGCTTGATCTATTAGCAAAAACCAAAGCAAACACTGTAGAAAGGGATAATGGTTCCTCTTCCCTCCAACGGAAGGTCCTTCGGGAATCCTCAACTAAATGCCTTCCTTACAAAATGAATAGAGCAGAAATGGATTGTGAGAGAACTCGGTATTACACAGCTGATGAACTGGTGATCAAAGACTAGGCTTAGAAGCATCTGAACAGCGTAACTCTACTTTGAATTCTCTGCTGAAACAATGAGCCTTCACTGATTTTTATAGCCATTTCCAGGCGGTCACGTAACTAGTTCCCGGTGTAGACACAGGCTAGTTTAGGGTTCGCTTAAGCCATAAATTCGTCGTATTTGCAGAACCGACCCTAATCTGAGGCTCAAATCGTCTTGGGGGCCGGTCCATAAGCGGTCGGGAGGTTGACTTAGACAATTAATGCGCCGTATTAGCAAATGCGCGGCTTTTTGCATGGACAAGCGTGCGTCGGGCGCGCATGCGCTTGTTGTACGTTTTTATCCCGCGCATACGCGCGCGCACCCTACTGCTGTAAAGCTCCCTTCACTTTCTGGTTACTTTGTATAGTTTTTTACCCTTCTAGAATGCTGTGAACAGTGCCATGAATGGCTTCATTGCTATTTTTATGATA
>JASDQU010216613.1:934-15891 GCA_032191745.1 Picea mariana | reverse complement strand
CATACTAAAACAACCATGAAACTTTTTCAACACATGAGAAAAATCAGATCCTTCAACACAAATTTAGGATATCAATGACAAACTTCATATTATCACAATAATGAGGATAAAGTACAATACCTTACCTCATCCCAAGCTGGTACAACATGTCCTTTCATCTCATCCAAAGAAAGGACTCTTTAATGCATTCCAAACCCTAACAAGGGCATCTACAATAATTGGAAACCCTAATCAATAATGCCAAGCAAGGCATCCCACCAATCTTTACAAGCAAATCCTTGGCGATTCCAAATAAGCCAACATCACACTAATTTTCAAACCCCAAGATTTCCCACTTGCATCATACTAAATATCAAGGAGACTCACACACTTGCATGACACAAGCTACACCATTGAACACTTACATTTTACAAGCCAAGAAACCCTAGTGCTAGCATCCCATAAGCACTAATCCTTGTTATAAGATTAATACATGATCTTCCAAGATTATTCAAACAACTAACATCACATCAACCATCAATCTCTAAGATACAATGTAGTTGTTATTAACAAAGACACTATCCTCCCTTTATATATACTAAGGTGAGGGAGGCCAACACTAAAACATGGACTAAGTCAAAAAGCAAGCATAGGCTATGTCAACAAACAAATCCCCAATTGGAGCACTCCTCAAAGTAATGTGCTCACATTTCATGGAGGAAAACTTATATAAAAATATACTTTAATAATTAATTCTTGTCATGTTACATTGATGCATGACCCCACATATATATACAAGTAGAATGCAAGAGTCATAACTAATGGTTAACCTATAACTAATTGTTATCAATTATTCACCTATAACTAATTGTTAGCATATTACAATCCATCCCCTCTTGAAATGCTTGGTCCTAGAAGCATGAGTAAGGATGAATATCTCTTCAATTTTCATAGGTAGCTTCATCTTTTGGAAAGTTCTTCCACTCGATAGGGTATTCATTGAAATCTCTTGAATGAAGGAGTTTGGTTCTAACTTTTAAGATATCCTTAAGCTTATGTACTAGTCTCCATTCTTCATCCAAAAGGTGTAGTTTTGTCCAGAAGGAGTTGTTGGAACCAATTTTCTTTTCAAACATGAAACAAGGGAAACATCATGTAACTTCCCCTAGTTTGGTATACCTAAAGCATAGGCTACTTGGCCTATTGTCTTCTGGATTTGGTAAGGATCATAAAACTTGGGTGTAAGTTTATAATTTTTGTAATCTTTGAGTGAGTTTTGCTTGTATGGTTGGAGTCAGACAAACACCCAATCTCCTACTTCAAATTCACGACTATTTATTTTGAAATCAATCAGTTACTTGATTCAGTTCCTTACTTTCTTGAGATGATTCTTTATAATATGAAGGATTTCATCAGAAATGGATAGGTAGTTTTTCACAATAGGTGCTTTGAGATTGGTGACATCATACTCTTTTATTGATAGTGGTGGGTATCCATATAAAGCTTCGAAGGGAGTCATTTTGTTGACCTGTGATAAGTGGTGCTATACCTTCATTCTACAAGATATAGTCAATTGTGCCATTGTGACTAACAATCAATTACAAAATTCTTTAGGTATCTTTAAAGGCATCTATTTACCACTTTGGTTTGTTCATCCACCTAGGCGTGGTATGAAGTGATCATGGTTAATGTGGTCCCTACTTGGTGGAACAATTATTTCCAAAAGTATTGGTAAATTTGGGGTGACTATCACTAATGATAACTTTGGGAAAGCCATGGAGTCTATAGATATTTTTTACATAACTATCAACACTTTGACCAACTTTAGCTTAAATCGACGGTATTCCAACGAATTGGGAATATTTGGTTAATCAATCTATGGTTACAAGTATGCTATCCTTTCCCTTTGAGGTAGGAAGACCCGTGATAAAATCCATAGACACTTTAGTCCATTTCTAATATAGGATATGAAGGGGTTGAAGGAGACCTAGAGGTGCAACTGATTAAAACTTCTGGTGCTAACATGTGTCACATTCTACCACATATTTTTGAATTCAGTCGTCATTCCTTTCGAGAAGAAGGATTCTTAGATATTGCAATATGTTTTGAAAAAGATAACATGGATTGTAGTCAGGGAATCACAGTTCTTTTTTAAGACTTGGACTTTGAATTTAGAACTGTTGGTAAATATACTATTCCCTTATACCAGAGTATATCATTCTCCCAAGTAAATTTTGAACTCAATGCATTATTGCCAACTTCATTAATTAACTTCTTTATTTCTGGATTTTTCACATACTCAGCTTGAACATTTAAGATCCATTCAAGAATCATTATTGAAATTGAGCATGGTTTAGTATCTTCGTCTTCTTTTCTTGATAAGATATTGACAAATTGGTTTTTCTTCACCTTTTTATAGAGAATTTCAAAGTCAAAAACTTGGATTTTGCTTACCCATTTTTGTTGTTTTGATGATAAGCTCTTCTTATTTAGGAAATATTTCAAGTTGTTGTGGTCTGTTTAACCTAAAATTTGGCTCCCAGTTGATATTTTTCCATTTTACAAAGGTGTGAATGATTGTTAACATTTTATTTTTGTATGTAGATTTTACTTTCTCTTTGAGGTTTTAACTTTGAATTTTCAAGGCAATGGGGTGATTTTCCTATATAAGCACAATTCCTATTCCTGTCCCTAAAACATCACATCCAAGCATAAAATGTTGTGTGAAGTCCAAGGCAACCAAAAAAGGACTGGAAGCCATTGAGGGCTTCATCCTCTTAGAGAAAGCTTTCTATTGCATCATTTCATCTAAATGCATATTTTTTCAACAACATTGTTAGCAAAGCAACAACCTTTGGATAGTTTTTTACAAATATTTTGTAATAACTTGTAAGACCTAAGATTCCTTGTAATGATGTGATAGTTTTGGGAGTAGGCCAATTAGTAATTGCCACAATGTTCTTTGGGTCTACCATGACTTTTTTTTTTGATACATTGTGGCCCATAAATTTTATTTCCCCTCTTCCAAAACTACATTTTGATTTGTTTGGATATAACTTATTTTTTTCTAATAGTTTCAACACTGTCTCTACATGCTTGAGGTGTAAGCTCAAATTTTTGTTGTAAACTAGTATATCATCAAAGAACACAAGTACAAACGTTCACAAATGTGAACATAATAAGTTGTTCATCAATGCCTGGAAGGTAACCAGGGAATTGGATAGTCTAAAAGGCATGACACAAACTTCGTACATGCCTTAATGGGTACAAAAAATAGTCTTGGGAATGTCCTCTTCTTGTATTCTTATTGGTAATATCCTGGTTTCATATCAATATTGTAGAAATACTTAGTTCTCATCATGATATTTTTCCAATAGTTCATCCACAAATGGAATAGGGAGCTTATCTTTAATGGTAATCTTATTTAATGTGTCATAGTTGATAAGATTTTTGTGGGAGCCATCATTTCTCCTTACGAGTATGACTAACACTGAATATGGACTCTTGCTTTAGGTTATTACACCATAGTCTAATAATTCTTGAACCAAGCACTGGATTTCTGTTTTTTGTTTATGACAATGCCTATAATATTTTCTCCTAACTAGAGTTGATATAGGAATGAGCTCTATGATATGATATCTCAACCATTGCAGAGGAAAGCCTCAACGCAAATCTTGAAAAATGGTATTTCCCAAGTATCTTATCTAGTCCTTTTGGATATTCATTAAGTGTTACCTCAATTGAATACTAATGTAAAACATAGGCATTGGCTCCTTTCTAAAACATTCTTCATTTTGTTGGATGAGACTATTTGGGTGGGTGGGTTGTTGATTCCATGAAATTTGTATTTTTTTTCCATTTTCATAAAATCTTAGGAATTGTTTTTGTAGATTTAACTCCACTGTACCAACAACGACCAACCATTGTGATCACAAGATAAAATATACTCCCTTGATCACCATGGCATACAATGGATATGTTATTTAGTAGTCCTTGATAGCCAATTCTACCTTATGGCATTTCCCATTGCAAGAGGTAGTTATATTCCTCAAAAATGCGATTTGAAAGTTGGAGGTAGAGTAGATGAACATATTTAATTGCTTTGATATTCTTGTATTGATAAAATTATGCAGATGATCCAGGTGGATATCGATGGTAACCCACCTTTTCCAACTGGCTCAAAACAATTTTCTGGCAATTTTGGTAATTTACTATTTTTAGCAGTTTTTAACTTCCAGGGCCATTTTCAGGGCCTAAATGAAGGTTTTTTGGGGTCGAGGTTCTCAATGATATCTGAAGGCTCTGATTGATCCTCCAAAATGAATTTCCTCGACGATACCTTTCCAACGAGCTATCGTGCTTCCCAAATGGAGATCGTATGCAAAAGTTACGACCCCAGGAAATTGATGTACTAACTTACCCAAACAAAGACCACATGACTTTTGGCGCTTCATCTCCTAGGGTTAGGTTTTTTGGATGTCTAGGGTTTGTGGCATTCCAGTTTATTGTAAAAATTGCCTTCAGAGCCTCATTGTAATGATTTTCTGGCGAATGAGCGCAACCGTCACATCTCTTCTCAGAGATAAGCCGCCACCATTCCAACAAGCTTCTTTTCCATTACATTTTACAGTTTCAACTTTATTTCCTTATTGAATAGAAAACCAGTTTTACTGTATCTCTATTATTCTGTGTTAAGAATCTTTTAATACTCTATATTCATTTCATTCTTCTCATAAAATCCAGATCAGTGGTATCAGAGCAGTCTACTCCTTGTCGTCTTAATGTATGTCCCCAACGAGCTCATAGTATAGAGAATTGGGTTTCGAGCTTGTTTCTCTTAAGGACAAAAGCTCTTGCACGCCCAAACGACCTGTCATGGCAGGAGAAAAGAAAGATGACGGGACAAGAGATCCTTTCAATATGTTTCTTGAGGAAGCACTCAGGCAACAGAGGAGCGAGATGATGGATAGTTTCGCGCAAATCCTTCGACGACTACCAACAAGTGATGCATCTTCCTCGAGCGGAGGCACCTCCCCCTTCAAGGTACAAATAAACTTTTATATTCCTATATTTGAAGGTCAGATAGACGCAGATGTTGTAAACAAGTGGTTTAATCTGCTAGAAGGGTATTTTTCTGTCCATAACCTTTCGAATAGAGAAAAGATTACTTTTGCGCTCCTCAAATCCGTTCCCCGTGTCAAAGATTGGTGGAAAACTTTCTGTGAGAAAAAGGAAACAGAGGAACCCTCATTATTTACAGTCATGACCACCTGCTAATCCTTTAGGGATGCTATTAAGGAACAATACTACCCTTTCGGAAGTTATGACGACTTGTATACCAAATGGACCACACAGCGGCAAGAAAGAGACCAAGCAGTGCCAGAGTTCACAAATATCTACCATACATTGCACACCAAGATGGGTATCAAAGATTCAGAGAGACATCTGGTGCTCAAGTATCGCGGTGCTCTTCATAGATACATACAGACCAAAATTGAATTTCTGGACATCTCATCCTTCGGCGCGGCCTATCGATATGCTGTCAAAATCAAGCAAAAGCTCAAACAAAAGATGCGACAATTTGGGCCTAGGAACCCCTCACGGCAAAAGCCAGGAAAGGGTGGCCCCAAACCACATAACAAAGGACAGAGAAAAGATGGACAGTATCAAGACAACCAGTCCAAGCTGCAAGCAAAGAAGGACACCGGAAAGACAAAGAAAGANCGATATGCTGTCAAAATCAAGCAAAAGCTCAAACAAAAGATGCGACAATTTGGGCCTAGGAACCCCTCACGGCAAAAGCCAGGAAAGGGTGGCCCCAAACCACATAACAAAGGACAGAGCAAAGATGGACAGTATCAAGACAACCAGTCCAAGCTGCAAGCAAAGAAGGACACCGGAAAGACAAAGAAAGATACCGGGAAGTGGTGCGACTTCCATAAGAGCCCTTGGCATAACATTGTTGATCACTGCTCAAAGTAGTCATTGGTGGCCGAAGTGAAAGCCTTTGAATTAGATGCGGCATCCGACTCTGAGTCAGAAACTAAAAGGGGAAGACGGATCATTGACATGGAACCCAGTGCCACCGTTTTTACCACCAAGCCACAACCTGGTGAACCAGACAATCCAGAAGAAGGTGAGCGCCTCTTCCATTCACAGATGTGGGTGAAATGCACCTTGCTGCACTTCATCGTTGATAGCGATAGCCGGAAGAACCTCATATCAGCAGAGGTCGTCAAGCAGTTGGCCCTGCTGACAATGCCGCACCCACAACCCTACACCATTAGATGGCTCCACCAAGGAAGCGATCTCTACGTCAACCAACAGTATCGACTGTCGTAAGACATCAAGCCTTTCAAAGACGAGGTATTGCGTGATGTTGCTCCTCTTGAAGTTTGTAATGTTCTTTTGGGCCAACCTTATTTATGGAAACATCATGTTGTATATGAGTCTAGGCCTTACAGTGTTATTATTACTTTGAATAGGAAATTGTACATGGTATCCAAGGTAGTCCCTCCTAGTGTTATTTCCTTGATCTCTGCCAAGAAATCAGGAAAGTCATCTCTCAGATCGGGAAATTTGTCTTCTTCGTGATTTGATCTCAGAGTGAGAGAAAGATCACAACCACATCCGGGGCCTCCATGATCGATCTCTCCACACAATAGAAGCAAGTGGATAAGGTCATGGAAGAATACTCAAATATCTTCTCTTCTCCTACCGGGGTACCTCTGCACTGCCAGGTCAAGCATCCCATCGATCTGACCCCAGACGCATCGCTATCGAATGGGCTAGTCTACCACCGCTCTCTGTTAGAAAATGAGGAGATCAAGAGGCAGATTCAAGAACTGCTCCACAAGGGGCACATCCATCCCAGCTCATCGCCTTGTGGGATCCCAATCGTGCTGGTGCAGAAGAAAGATGGGACCTGGTGACTCTGCATTGATTACCGGGCCCTGAATAAAATCACAGTCCGAAACCGATACCCAATTCCCCGAATCGACGACCTCCTTGATCAGCTCACGGGGCCCAAATACTTCAGTAACATTGATCTGAAGTCTGGCTACCACCAGGTCCCAATAGAACAGATAGATGTATGGAAGACTGCCTTCAAGTCAAAAGAAGGTATTTTTGAATGGCTGGTCATTCCCTTTGGTTTGACAAATGCTCCAACAACTTTTATGAGGATGATGGACGATATCCTACAACCTTTCACCAATATTTTTGTAGTGGTGTATCTGTATGACACCCTCATCTACAACAAGACTTGGGCAGAACACTTGTAGCATATTCAACAAGTTCTACACACCCTGTGGTAGCACAAACTATATGCAAACTTGGAAAAATGTTCCTTCGACATGGACATGGTCCATTACTTAGGCTACATCATTGATCAACATGGTGTGCATGTGGATCCATCCAAGATCCGGGTCATCTATGATTGGCCAGCCCCAACCACACTCACTGAACTTCGGAGCTTCTTAGGCCTCGCCAATTTCTATCGCAGGTTCGTGTTGGGATTCTCTCGTATCGCATGGGTCCTCAACCAAGTAACCAGGTGTGGCGGTAAGACAAAATTTGTGTGGGGCATGTCTTAACAAAAATCCTTCAAGGACTTGAAGAATCATTTGTGCTCATCCCCAGTACTTTCATTACCGGACCTACACCATCCCTTTGAGATCGAGACAGATGCTTTAGACTATGTTGTGGGTGTCGTTCTCACTCAACACGGCCACCCCGTGGCATATTATAGTGAGACACTATCATATGTTGTTCGTAAGTAACCTACTTACGAAAAATAAATGTACTCCATTGTGTAAGTTTGCCGCTAGTGGAGACATTACATTCTTGGGAAAGAGACAGTCATCCACACTGATCAAAAACCACTACAGTTCATCCAGACCCAAGGAAAATTGCAGAATGACTGCCATCAGAAGTGGTCCACATACTTACAAAAATTCCAACTCAACATCAAGTATAAAACATGAAGTACCAACCAAGTTGTTGATTGCCTCAGCTGACCTTCAGTCGTGACACTCACCACGATGCTAGACTCTTGCGACCATGAGACCTCCAGATGGCCCCACCTCTACGAGACAGACCCTGACTTCTCCACCACCTACCAAATGTTGGGCGCCAACTCAGTGGTCGCTAATTTCCATCTTCAGGATGAGATTTTGTGCCGTCTGGGCCATATCTGTGTTCCATCAA
Organism: Picea mariana; assembly: GCA_032191745.1. Lineage (NCBI taxonomy): Eukaryota > Viridiplantae > Streptophyta > Pinopsida > Pinales > Pinaceae > Picea > Picea mariana. The sequence continues at coordinate 7,704 of JASDQU010216613.1, read as the reverse complement.
GCGAGCGCGCGAAGCTCACTACAGTCGGGTGGCAGGACACTTTAGCGTCGAAAAGACAGTGGCAGTGCTGCAGAAACATTTCTATTGGCTGAAACTTCGACGGGATGTCAGCAAGTATATCAGGTCCTGTACCACCTGCGCTATTTCTGAACCGACCACAAAGAAACAAGGCATGTACAAACCTCTGCCTACTCCTGAGAGGCCATGAGAATCCATCTTAATGGACTACATGTCGGGCCTCCCATCCACCAAGAGGGGAAATGACTGTGTTTTTGTGGTTGTTGATCGCTTTTCCAAGATGACGATTCTAGCCGCCTGCAAGAAGAGCATCAAATTAGAAGCCACTACCAAGCTCTTCTTTGAATGAGTATGGGTACATTTTGGGATCCCACAAACCATTATCTCAAACCGTGATAGTCAGTTCCTCAACACATTCTGGTCGAGCCTCTGATCACTGTTGGATACCAAGCTCACCAAATCCACTACCTTCCACCCCCAGACAGATGACCAAAATGAGGTCGTCAATCAGATGATCGTACATATCCTGCACATGTACAATTCAAAACACCCCTGCACATGGGATGAGAGTCTTCCCTATGTCCAACATAGCTACAACTGAGCCCTACATAGCTCAACTGGCCATAACCCCTTTCGGGTGGGGTTGGGATTCCAACCATTGGGCCCCATGGATGTTGCACTACCCTTGGCGACTAGCTCGACCGACTTGTCCCCTGCTCCACCATAAGTTGACAAAGCCACTCAGTTCATTGAGCGGATCCAACACATCCACCAAAAGGTTCTGGATATTCTACATAAGTCTAATGCCAAGTACAAACAACACCATGATCAACATCGGGTGCCACATAAGTTTCAGGTGGGCGACAAAGTTTGGTTGCACTTGCAGAAAGAACGCCTTATAGAGCCCCATCGGAAGCTTCGCCCACTCTGTTATGGGCCGTACACCATCACCAAGGCTGTGGATGACAATGATTTTGAGCTCAACATTCCCCCTTTCCTTGGCCTGCACCCAGTCTTCAACGTGGCTCTCCTTCGGCCATATTTCCCATCATTATTTCCCACCTCAGAGATAACAGAGCAGTTGACACCAACAGAGCTCAACCATGGCTGCATGTAACAAGCATCCAGTGATCAGATTGTGGACACATAGATCAAGGGCACTCGACAACAAAGGATCCAACTTTATCGAGTCGTCAAATCAGGGCAACTCCTACACCAAGGCAAGTGGCTCACCCGGGGCCAAATTCAACAGAAATTTCCTCATCTAATGGGGGAACTCAACGCAATGGAGACCATTACTTTCTGAGGAGGGAGGATTGATCTAGGTGGGTATCGGTGGCCACCCACCTTTTCCAACTGGCTCAAAACAATTTTTTTGGCAATTTTGGTAATTTACTATTTTTAGCAATTTTTAACTTCCGGGGCCATTTTGAGGGCCTAAATGAAGGTTTTTCGGTGTCGAGTTTCTCAAAAATATCCAAAGGCTTGGATTGAGCCCCTAAAATGAATCTCCTCAACGATAACTTTTCAATGAGCTATTGTGCTCCCCAAACAGAGATCATATGCAAAAGTTACGACCTCGAGAAGTTGATGTATTAATTTACCCAAATGGGGCCCACATGACTTTTGGCACTTCATCTCCCAGGGTTAGGTTTTTTGGATGTCTAGGGTTTGTGACATTTCGGTTTGTTGTAAAAAAGCCTTCAGAGCCTCATTGTAATGATTTTTTGGCGAATGAGCATAGCCGTCACATCTCTTCTTAGAGATAAGCCACCACTATTCCATCAAGCTTGTTTTCTGCTGCATTTTACAGTTTTAGCTTATTTCCTTATTGAATAGAAAACCAATTTTACTGTATCTCTGTTATTCTATGTTAATCATATTTTAATAATCTGTATTTATTTCGTTCTGCTCATAAAATCTGGATCAACAGACTACCACTATCTATAAGCATTGTTACTTTGGTTTTCTTAATGTAGTAACAAAATTAATAGCTTAGGGTTGTGAAATGCCCATTATTGTGGCAACAAAGAATGTTGGAGTGGTATTTTGATTGCTACATTCCTCATTGTCAATTTCTATGTCATATGTAGATGTATGCCTTTCTTCCCCTTCCTTGTTGCTATTGCTATTATTTTTTTCACATAGGTAGAACTTTTTGTCCTTGCATTTATGGCATGGACTCCAATTGGGTGTGTGACATTTAAAACAACGACTCTTATCCTTCCTTGTATTTGATGGAGAAATCCTTTTGTGAGAAAGAATATATATTGAACTTGATTTTTCGAATTGGGGACAAGGGGGTTGTTGATAGGACATATATTTCTCTTCACCGAGTTTGCCTTTTTGTTGCTCTCACTCTACATCCTTGATATCTAATAATTTGAGTTCATTCTTTATATTCTCTTTTAACCTCGATATGAAAATTTGTAGTAGATGCTCATTGGATAGGTCTTCGACGCAAGTGGCCAATACATGCAGATGATGAAAATATTCCTCCACTGTGCTTGATTGTTGCAATTGGGTGAGTTTGGTGAAATCTTCCTTCTCATCAATGTCCTGAAATATTTTTAAAAATTTAATTTTAAATGTATCCTCATCATGTATTTGATATATCTCGAAATATTGTTTGAATTTATTAATCCATCTTGTACCTTCTTGATCATCCTCATTGTCAAATTTAGGTATATCAATTTTTATCTTGTGCATAAAACTATTAAACAAAATACTACTGTCAATTTTGGAGTCAATTTGGCCTCAATCTTTTTAATTGCATCACTTAATTTTGAGTGGGGAGGCTTTGTGGTGCTAGAGGCATTCCTTGAGTTTTTTGTGATCCTCATGATGTAAGGATTTATTGGGTTACTTAATTGTGAGTCATTGGTGGTTCAAAGTCATATGGATGGAAGAGTCAATGATTATCTCCACAATTTTCGTAGTTGTAAACCACAATTAAGATCCCTATATTCCCTTGCTCAATGATTTGGCTCAATCAATACCTCAATGTTGATTTGATCAAGGGTGGCAACTCATTTGGTGATATGAATGGTGGTTGGGGATGGCACGAACATGCATAAGCCACAACTACCACTAACTTGATGGTCGTAGGCTACAAGTAGGATTTTGACACTATCTACATGCATACCACTACGTAGGCTCCATTGTATATATGTATGAATAGCTCTGATACCAATTTGGAGCTAGGAGACTACAAACCCTTCACATCCCATGAAGGGATCTCCTAGCTAGGTACCTCCCCTCATGGTCCATCTATGAAAGACTATTAAAAAATGAAATAACAGAATGAAACGATCAATAAAAAGTATATTAACTTATTCTCTCTCTCTCTCTCTATATATATATATATATATATATATATATATATATATATATAAGAACATCTCTTATTTTTTTTTCCAGCAAATCATACTTGGAATATGTTGGGAATCGAATTTGGGTCAGTGATGAAAAACTCCCCTCGATTAACCGTTGGACCACGTGATACAAAACATTGGTTAAGACCCGTGAAAATTGGCGTTGGGCAACAACCTGCAAAGACCTCGTGGATTGAACAATAAGGGTTCAGGATATAAAAGAGCCATGAAACATGGACTGATCAATCGATGATTCTAATAGGAAACAAAACTATCCCATAGACAAACTATGGAACATAATAGAAGAGTTGGGTATCCTAGATGGATATAGAGCGAGAATTCACAGACTTTGTGAGAAGGTTAGAGCTAAAATTAGAACAAGTGAAGGAATGTTCGAATGTTTTGGTAGTGATATTGTTGTTAAACATGGATGTCCTCTATCTCCCACTTTGTTTGGTTTATACATTGATAAGTTGGAACCCTGGTTGAGTAGGATGGATAGAGAGGGTGTCCATCTAGCAGGTTATGTGGTGAAGATACTTTTATACACATATGATCTTATTCTAATTTAAAAAACAACACATGGATTAAGAGAACATCTAAGGGCCTTAGAGCACTTTTGTCAAGAGGTAGGGATGCAAGTGAACATTACCAAGACCAAAGTCATGATCTTTTATTTAAATAGAAAAGACAAACCAATCACCTTTCTTTTCGAAGGAAGTCCATTCGAGATAGTGAAAGAATACAAATATCTTGGGATTGACTTCCACTATAAGCTTAATTGGGAGACTTGTAGGGCAAAAGGGATATAGGGAGGGTGGAGAGCCTCATATTTATTCCAAAATAGGTGTAGAAACGCAAAACTTTGGGATTGGAAAACGAAAAAAACCCTTTGTGGTTTGTTGGTTACGCCGATTGTTCTCTATGGTTGTGAAATATGGGGAAGCAACATGTCAACTTGCAGATGGAGACAACTAGAAAGAATTAACAATTAATTACTAGCAATCTCAAAGTTAAAGCCACAATCCCATATGAAATTCTTTTAGTTGAAATAGGTACTTTTCCGTTGGAGGCGACAACGATAACCAAATTAATAAGCTATTTAAACAAGGTGGAAAACATGGTTAACCAATGCTAGCCCAAGTTAGCGATAGAGGAGGACTTAGACCGTAGGAAGAAAACTTGGTTGAAGCAAAATAAAATGTGGTTGAGTAAGTGGAATATCAAGCTGCATGAATGTCCTAACACCAAGGAAGAAATAAAAAAATTTGTGAATGAAAAATTTAGGACTGACATGTGGACCAATCACAGTGGGTGTAAAAAGACATACTACATTAAGGAGTTTAACCCAAATTGTGATCATAGCGAGAAAACATATTTAGGGGCAGATATTAAAGGAAAAGCAAGATTGTTAGTTGAGGACGGGTTCACATCACCTTAGATGTGAGACCGGTAGGTGGAGGGTACCCAAGGAAGTTCAGGAGGAGAGAACTTGCATATTTTTCAATAAGGATGTGGTGGAGACAGAGTGACACTTTGTCATGGAATGTGCAACCTACGAGGATATCTACAGTGAGTATGAAAACAACTTAAAGGTCGACAACATGCACCAGCTATTTGACGGGGATAAGATCACCCAGATTGCTAGCCTTCTAGTCAAGATTCACAACAGAAGATCCGACATTGAAAAGAGTGTGAAGATGAGTTAGAGCTCTTATTCTCTAGGTCCCTTAGGCTGTTCAACCTCATGGATGTCATTAAAAACAATCGATCAATCAATCAATCAAACATTGTGCAACATTTATTCAATTAGATATATCCGCACTCGAGCCCGACAAGTGACGACTACAGTGGAAGATGTTTCTTAAAGCCAACTTTTGCACTATAACTACCTTGTTGGGTAGCCCAATTGGTTGGATCCCCCACTGCCAAGCCGTTGGCCCTTTGTAACTAGGTCGTGGGTTCAATTCTCTGGGTCCATTCGATTTAGACACGTTTTCATCGCCAGATGTGTCCCTTTGGGTGGACTGCCGATGACTTGTTACGAAAAAAACAAAAAAAAATACAAACAAGTTTCCTTAAAGGAGGGGGCGCCTCAGGATTGGGAATTGGGAATGCCCTTGCGAAGGGCATGCCCTTAAATCCAAGGATCAGTTGCAGAAGAAGAAGCAGCCCAAACAATAACAATTCCCCACTCTTCTCTGCCAGAGTTACAACTTCAAACTCAATCAGAACAACAGACATGGCAGATGAATTGAAGGGGGCGAGAGTTCTGGTGACATATCCCATGTTACCTTATCTCATCGAATCTCTGGACCGCAAATTCACGATATACAAGCTGTGGGAGGCGGAGAACCGAGAGGCTTTCTTGGCACAACATGCGCACTCCATCCGAGGGGTAGCGTGCAACGTCAAAATCGGGGTTGACGCGCAGCTCATCGACGCCCTTCCCTGCTTGGAAATCCCGGTTACAAACAACGTCGGTCTCGACAAAGTGGATTTGGACAAATGCAGACAACGAAACATCGCAGTCGTTTACACTCCAGACGTGGTTACCGATGACGTTGCTGACTTGGCCATAGCTCTCATACTCGACACGCTCCGTCATATTTCAGCTGCAGATCGCTATGTCCGTCAGGGGCTCTGGCCTCTCAAGGGAGACTACAAATTAACTTCCAAGGTACTTTTACTATGAAATTTTAATATTTCATTGATTCGTGTGAATATAGATTAATGCTTTATTTTTAACTAAAAGCCGTAGAATTGGCCAATGGGTTGTGATCCAATGGTGAGGACGATGGTGTTAGGGCACTCATCACCAAGGCTAGTAGTTTGCCATGGGTAAGTTTTGGGTGATATTAATGAAATATTGCCCCTGTCACCAGACARCTTCGCTGAATGTGAGTTTTGTATGGTTAGAAAATGTGAATGTAAGATCTATTTTTTTGTAAGCTGTAATTCCACAAGTACGGATGGGGAGACATGAGTTTTGTATGGTTAGAAAATGTGAATGTAAGATTATTTTTTTTTGTCGGCTGTAATTCCCACCAGTAGGAATGGGGAGATATTAGAGAAAATATAATATGTTTCTGTTAATATCTCCCTCCATCCTCCACTTCACTTATGTATTTGCTAATATCTTCCCCACATTCACCCTTGCCGGGGCAAGCCACGCTGATTGTAAGCAAGCATTTAAAAAAACAGAAGCAATGGGCCCTCTACTTTCCCATCACTAACCACAAACTCTTTTTTGTCAAAATCATGCAGGGCTTACACCTTTTCCCAAATCACTGAGGACTTATACCTGGCCCAGACTACTTATTCCTCCTCTGCAGAAATAGAAATTGAACCGTGGTGAATAGCCTGACACACCACCAT
>JASDQU010216610.1:0-13021 GCA_032191745.1 Picea mariana | reverse complement strand
CACTATTTCTATATAGTGCACACCGTTAATTGTGAAAGCATTTTTTTAAAGAAAACAAAAAATTATACGGTTTGGTATACAACGTTATTAGTGTGGTCCCCTTGCAATGGATACCAAATTCCCCATATACAAGTAAAGAAACCATAGAAAAAATTATTTCTTAAAAAAAAAAAAATCTCACTATGAAATATAGAGAGGGAAACCAAGAGAAAGAACAAGAAAGTTAAGGCTTCCAATACCTAAGGTAACTATAAAACCCTTTTATTTTTTTGAGAATGCACTAAAACACGTTTGAATAAAATAGGGGAAATATTGATATGATCAATAGAATTAAATCACATACCTGAAATTTCTCCTCTGTAGATTTGTATGTGAGCTACAATGATCCCTTACAATTTTTTCTCTTCAAAAAAATCTAACCACTCCAAAGTCTTTGCTAGTAAAACTCTCTTGCACAAATCGCTTCTCTAAATTTTGGCAAAATAATGAATAATTATTATGGTTTTCATTTATAAACACATACATATCAAAAAATGAAATTCCCACTTAGTTTTTTCATTGTATATTTCGTGCATTGATGATAAATGAACATACTGTTTTTTTTTAACTTACGTTTTCGATGCGCTATATAGTTTAAATCACACCGGTGCACTTTTTTACATAAAAGCACATCGATAAACAATTTAATTAATAATGTGCAAATGAAAACCTATGCAATTAAAATTTTGTGGAGGTTTTTCTTTTTAGAGGTAAAAATGGAGGTCGCTCTTTGGTGCCTCTCATAATTTAGCACATTGTTGTATTATATATATAGATGCATTGGTGCATAAAAAAACAATTAAGCATTCCAACAAATTTTAAAACACGATTGAAATTATGTTTGAAGTTAGATTGTTCTATGCTTCCCAAACTTTATTTTAAGAATTTATTCATCTATTGATGATGGTTTTGGATAAAATGCAAAAAAAATATGTTATAATATCAAATGGAAAATTCTTCATATTCTAGATCATTCCAGATCATTGCAATTTCTTCAAGTTCTCCCCCGTTGTTTGTAGTAAATCTATATTTTATTTATATTTCATTTATCTTATTGGATTTATGTTATGTATGCATGTGTGTTTGAATAATTGTTTATTGAGTTTTGCAAGATCATGATTCAGAATTGAGTTTGGATGTGCAACGTATTCCACGAGTCCAAAAAATGCCACAAGATCTTATTAGAAGAAAGATACCATAGACATACATTTGATGAAAGTGGAAAGTTTCTTTACAGTGATAATTGTAACATGCCATCTTCTAGCAACCAGCCCAAGTCAATGGTATTACATTATGAATTGGATATCTTTTATGACACCCCAGTAGTATTTTATCGTTCAAAATGTAAAGCGTTGAAGGAGAACCCTCAACATGTAACATTGGCCCATTATATTAATGATCGTCTACCAAAATTTAATGGTATAATACCTCCCACTGTAGTCAAGAATACAATAAGTAATATATAAAAGAAATGTAGGAACACTTCCATATGCTCATTTTTTAAAAAGTTGGAATCTAGATTAGATAAGTTTCATCCTAAATTGACCAATATGTCTCCTTCTGCTGAGTCAAGAAAGATTTTTAGTGAGAAAAAGTATGATATCAATACTACCCAAAACATCTCTATTAGGAGATCCAAAAGCTTGCATGAGGTAAGAGAAATAATGTCCAAGTACGCACCAAAGTTAGTTCAATTGTTGGAAGGTAGTGATGGCATCCCTCTTCCTATCCATTTGCAAAGTAAATATCAAACTTGTTACAACCATGCTTTGTTCATATTCCATGATTATGCTCGAGGTTGGAACCATATTCTCTTTCTGTGGTAAGAATTATATGATTTCCAAGTCTAAAATAGATGTTGCAAATATTTGATTGTTTATCTTTTCACATGTATTTGTTGCTCCCAAAAAATTAGTGGCACTTATACCATTTTTTGGTCCTTTTAATAGTTGGTTTGATTACTTCAATATTCGTAAATACAAACATAACATTTCCATGTATAGTATGTGCATGAAACGTTATGCTTCTAGAATATTTAATAGGAAAAATTGGTTATATATTCATGGTCATCGATGAACTCATGTGAACATTGTAGGGTTCATAAATAGTTGCAGGTCTTCATTATTTAGTACAAATTGTTCATTTGAGAAATACTCCAATGAGAAAGAGTTCTTTATGAAAAGGAAGGAGTCCATATTTGTTTTTGTGCATGTAATACATAGTTTGTCTCCTAGTGATGAGTTGTTAACAAACTATAACTTAATTATACCACCAATCACTCATAAAAAATGCCTTTTATTGTGTCTACCTTTAGACGTCCCCTCGAGGCATAGGAGAAAGATGATTGAGTAATTGTAGTTTTGGATTTTCAATGGAACTAATGTAAATGTATTTCCTAACTTGACATTTGTTTTATAAAGTGGTTGGTTGTAAGTTTATTATTGAGAAAAAAATTACATGCTTCTAATAAATGTTTTGTATAATGTTTGAACATACTAAACACATTGTCTTACTGATATTATAAATGTAACGTTCAATATTTTTACAATCAGGATTCTAACGATGAGTGAAATGTCTACCATCTACCATTTCACCCCACTACAATGTCATATCAAGAGAATGTTATTAAACAAGAATGGCTCATAGAGGAAACATGCCAAGAATGCTTAAATCAACCACATATTCAATTCCCACTGCATCCTGAGTCATCAATTCAAAACCTCTACAGTAACACTAGTTGTTCACATGTTGGGGACAAAAACATTGATATAGAGGTTGGTATGGATGATTTATTATAGGATACCCAAGTCATGGAAGTAATTTTGTTACATGCATTCTATCAAAATGAACTAGGGGATGTCATTGATACCATAAATACCTTCTTTGAAATCCTAAAATTTTCTTCCACCACCCCTCTCTTTGGATAGGGGTTACGTTCTAACCAACTAGGGACAACACTGTTATTGTACAACTTGAAAGTAATGTATGATATCTTAGACATGTGTTTATTAGAAATTTTTAGGTAACTAACCATTAAGTCCCCTAATTTTGTAAGAAATATTATCACATAATGAAGGAAGAAAATGATTGATTTTATATATGCTTAATGATAGTGTACATTTATTTTATAAATGCTTAATGATAGTGTACATTCATGTTTCCCACTAATTGTAGGTTACTCAAAGATAAGGTACTTTTGAGTGGTGATTTATTTCTTGATAGTTGTGTAGAGACATCGAAAATGATGAAAAGGTTGGTTGTTGAATACATATCATACGATGCATGTCCAAATGATTGTATTATACACAAAGATTAATATGCAAACAAATAGCTATGTCTAGATTGAGGGAATGATAGGTAGTAGAAATCATGAAACAATGGTAAAGCACGTGGTCCTCAAAATATATTGAGGCACATTCCTATAATTCCAAGGATTCCAAATATCTTTTTTTGCAAACAATTATCCATGTTGCAGGGATGACATGCCTCACATAGAAGTGAGCTAGGAGTTATGTGAATCCTAGTGGATTCAATAGACCTAAATCATATCGAGGATATATGTAACATACCTAGTTTTAATCCCTAAAAATGATAATGAAATTGTACAAATGTCATTTAGGTTGGTGATTAGATATGTTTGGGGAAACGTTCCATTTGGAGGAACACGAAAATAGTCATTTGTTCAGCAGAACGTGAATAATGTAGTTGTCTCATTGCATAGAATTATCAGACATCCATAAGGTTTGAGTTTATTTTTATAAATGAGAAATAAGGTAGTTTTTCCTTAAGACTTTGAAATTGTGTATATAGAGTTATAAAGGATTTTTAATATTTACACGATCAAAGTCATATGGAATTTTTTGGAGTCATAAGGAAATGTTTCGTATTGTTTGGCCTTAAAAGAAACTATAAGGATTCTTACTAAAATTATTTCTTGAAGTTATGAAGGGGTTCTATTAGTATTATAAAGGGTGACTTCATATTGTCCTTAGGTGAGGAGAGAACGTGTCATAAGGTGTTTTTTGTTCTTTTCTACAAAAGAGTCTTAAGTTTTCAAAAATTGTACTTGGTGTTATAAGGAGTTGTTGGATGTTATAAGGGGTTAAGCATATTTAAAATTGAATATTTGTCTTTCATATTAGACCAAAATGAAATTGAATAAGGGGGTATTAGGATCTTTGTATGTGTGTCATCTTGAATTTGATGAGTTTTATTTTCTTGCTCACATATACATACAACAACATAAATCACTTTCATTTGCATTGAAGGCAATTAATTAACAAAGGTAAACAAGTTAAAACAAAATTATAAAAGTTCACAAGCAATATCATATCAATAAGGAAAACAATATACATCAACATCTTCTACAGTAGGCCTATCAAGGTTGTGCTTTTCCACATAAAGAATGGTATCTTGCACTTATAAATTTTTTTGTACAAGAGTTTGGAGTATTTTTGCTTCTTTTGGCGACATTGTATGGTTTTTTTTTAATACACCATTGAGTTGTGTCCATTATACGACCTACTTAAAATTAAATAAAGGGGTTCAAACAAGAGTTTGAAGTTGTGTATAAAAAACCCGCCTCTACCTAAAATTGAATAAGGGGGTTTTCAAAAGAGGTCATACATATGCATTCTTCCGAGAATGATTTATTAGTGGCCTCAAGGATGAAATTTGATCCCAGGTCCTCATGGCTCACACTCAGACATGGTTAGAAGAAAATAAACATGCAAAGTAGGCACAACAAGTCATATCGAACTAGAACAAAAAAACCCACTTTTATTCCCCACCCTTGACCCCCCAATCCTACCCCTCTATCCACTCCTCTTAAGGTCCACAAATTAACATTGGAGGAAATGGTTGAATGAAAAATCAAGGGTATTTTTTATAATTGTGATGAGAAATACTTTTCTAGGCACACATGTAAAGAATAAAAAGGTTTTATGTCCATTTCGGAGGATTTTTCTGACGAAGATGTTGAGGTTTCACCTGAGGCAACAATACCCTAAGCAGATGATATTATGTCTCCCTATGATCCTCCAGAATTTGAACAATTGATTTCATTGAATGATTTCACAAGATGTTCTGCTCCCAAAACCCTCAAATTTCTTCATTACATTAAGCACATGAAAGTCATCATCTTAGTTAACAGTAGAAACACTTATAATTTCATTCATCCCTTCCTTTCCCAATAAATCAATTTTTATATATCACCATCCCTTTTCTCAAAAAAATGAAATTGAGAAAAACATCCAAGAATTATTCATCCCAGTGCCAACCCCTATTCTTCCCCTATTGTCATGGTCATCGAGAAGGAAGGAACCTGGCACATGTGTCCTGATTTTTGTTCCCTCAACAAACTCACCATCAAGGAAAAATTTCCCATTCCTATCGTAGATGACCTTCTGGATGAAATTAGTGGAGCTCAATACTTTACCTAACTTGACCTTTGTTCTGGCTACCACCATATATGTATGAAAGAGGAAGACATTTCCAAGAGTACATTTCACACTCATGAGGGAAACTATGAGTTCTTGGTCATTCCCTTTGGTATTTGTAATTCCCCCTCCACTTTTCAAACTCTCGTGAATCATATCTTTCTTCCTTTCCTTTGTCACTTTGTGTTAGTGTTCTTTGATGATATTCTCATTTATAGTAAAACTTGGCAAGCCCATCCCACCCATGTGGATTAAGTTCTCTATCTTCTCTTCAAGCAAAAACATTTCCTCAAACAATCTAAATGTTCTTTTTGCGTCTCTAAATTTGAGTACTTGGGTCATATTGTTGGAAAGGATGGTGTATAGGTGGATCCTAAGAAAATTTAAACTATGTAGAATTGGCCTCATCGTAAAAATATTAAAATTATGTGTATTTTCCTGAGTTTATTGAGATATCATCGCAAGTTTGTTTATAATTATGGAAAACTCACAGATCCTCTAACAAATCTTCTTAAAAATAATGATTTCAATTAGACTCCAACCACTGACCAATCCTTCCAAGCCTTGAAAGAAGCTATGTGCACTACTCTTCTACTGGCCCTACTTGACTTCACCAAGACCTTTGTTTTAGAGTGTGATGCATCGGGGACAGGAATCAGGGTAGCCTTTATGCAATATGGATGACCTTTATCTTTCACCAGCAAACATTTTTCGGAGCGACATTTGGGCCAATCGATCTATGAAAAGGAAATGTTGGCTATTTTTCATGCAATGGATCTCTGGTGCCCTTATCTATTCGGATGAAGGTTCCAAATTAAAATGGATCATCAAAGGCTCAAGTACTTCCTGGAACAACATATTTCATCCACGGAGCAACAAAAATGGGTGACCAAGTTTTTTGGATATGATTATGAGATAATTTACAAGAAGGAAAAATAAAATGTGGTGGCATATGCTCTTTCTAAGAAATATGAAGAAGAAGGGTCCCTCATTTCCCTCTAATTCCTTGCCGTTGAGTGGATTTAGAATGTTAATTAGGAATGGTTGCAAGATCCTGAACTTTCCATCCTAATAAAACAACTCGAATAGAATCCCCAAGCTACTCTAGGATACTCTTGGCACAATGACATGTTTCCCTATAAAGGTTGCCTATATTTAAGAAAATAGTCGACCCTTAAATCCACTATTCTCTATGTGTTTCATGCTTCACCTACCACAAGTCATTCAGGTTTTACCAAAATTTATGAATGGGTCAAACATTATTTCTTATGTGATGGTATGAAACAAGACATTTTCACCTTTGTGGCTGAATGTGATACCTATAAATGTAATAAGGGAGATATTGTCAAACCTCTGGGCACACTCCAACTGATTCCACTTCCACCTACTATTTGGATGGATATTTCTATGGATTTCATTGTTGGCTTACAAAAATCAGATAATAAGTCAGTCATCATGGTGGTAGTCGATCTTCTTTCCAAATATGCTTATTTTTTTTCTCTTCAACACTCTTTCACAACATCCATAATGGCTCAAAGTTTTATGGAAAATATATTCAAAATCCATGGAATGCCTCATTCTATTATTTTTGGTCGAGATCCAAATTTAACTAGAAATTTCTGGGAATAATTATGCAAGCTCTAGGGTGCCAAATTTCATATCACATAGCCTATCATCCCCATATTGATGGACAAACAAAAGTTATCAACAAATGTTTGGAAACATATTGGAGTTGTTTTGTGTATGATAGACAAAATCATTGTGTTCAGTGGATACCACTAGTTGAATGGTGGCACAACACCTCTTACCATACTTCCACTCATATGAATCCCTTTGAAGTAGTATATGAACATAATCCACCATCGATTATTCAATACATGTCAAGTGTCTCAAAAGTTCAGGAGGTTGAGTTCAATATTATAGTATGCATGACCATTCTTCATAATCTCAAAGAAAATTTGGTTATGGATCAGAACCACATGATGAAATAGGAAGATCAGGGTCATTATGAACATAAATTTGTTGAAGGGGACCAAGTGTTTCTCTGTCTACAACCGTACAAGTAGAATTCACTAAAATATAAACAGTGTCAGAAGCTTGCCCCAAAATTTTATGGTCCTTATACTATTTTCAAACACATGGGACTAGTGGCATATTAGTTAGCCTTTCCCAGTCACTCTAAACTACATCATGTTTTTCATATCTTGTGCTTGAAGAAAGTGATTGCAACCAAGTTCCAGACCCAGACCATTCTGCCAGATTTGGATGAAGAGGGTTATTTTTGTATGCAAACACAATCCATATTGGACCAATGCGAGCATTGTCTCCATCAATGCACCATCAAGGAAGTTTCAGTTCAATGGAAAGATACTTCACCAGAAGATGTCACCTAGGAGTTGAATACCATTCTGCAACAATTTCCTCATCTTAATCCTTGAGGAAAAGGATCTTTTCAATGGGGGGAATTCTAGGGACCTAACCTCCCAAACCCATCACTTATATAGAATAATATATTTTCCATGTAATAATGGTCAACATTTGTAAATAAGTCCTACTTAATAAATATGAATCAGTCAATGTAAGAAGACCTAATAGAATCTTGTGCTTCTAGAAAGATCTTCCTCTAGAATGTTCTTTAGAATATAGAATTAATATAAATAAGAGGAGGCATGAGAAAGCTTTGTATTGAGAATTATTGTAATAGAGCTCTTCTCTGCTAAAGGTTTTCCCTTGGAAGAGGAAAGTGAAACTTGCTTTCTTTGAATAAAGGTATTATTTATAGTATTGATCTTCTCAATATTTGTTTGTTCCACTGATATATGTTGAATAATCCTATTTCTACATATTATATCACATCTGGTACCTTACACTCCTCCATGTTTGATATGGAATAACCCTCTGTGTTATTGGTCTGACAACTGTTCGATGGGCTTCAAAATTTATCTAATTTCGTTATTTTTATTGTTTTTTGTTTTAAGTCTATCTACCACAGAAAAAGAATTAAAGTAATGATTTTGGAGAAATATATGTTGAGGATAGCCTATGGAAACAATCAATGAAAAACATCTAAGAATTTAGATTCCAGAAAAAATAATTCCACTAAGAATATATTACTCATCAAATAGATTCAAGGAAACAATAAATAATTAACATTAGAAAGAGATAATATTTAACTACGATACTTTTATAAATAATTCCACAATATATCGGATAACAAAATAATATTGAATATAATAGTTTACCGAAAGTATCCCATAATTCATTCAACCAACTAAGATAGCTTAACAGTATTGAAATTCTTACTATATGCATGTAGTATTTAATAAATTATAAAATAATAAAAAATAATGAATAAATGCACAAAATTTCAGCAAACTAGAATGTCTTGACTCCAAAGATTTTCAAAATTCAACCTCTAAATAATTCTTCGCTTACAATCCTCTTAAAATCCCTCTAGAGATAAAACAAAATATCGAAATGATTCTAAATATCAAAGATCCGTTACTAAGAGGTCAATCTCTTTATTTAGAACATAAGAAACTAATTTTTATAATGGAATAAAAATAAAATTGACTTTATTAAAAGTCATGCAATCTCCTCATGTAAATTGCATCTTCAGTGAACAAAAGTCTTGATAAACCATCCATGCAAAAATCCATGCATTTAGTTGCATCAACAATTAATTGTTGACTTCAATTCTTGCATGCTCAACCTCATAAACCTTTCCTCGATTAAATAAATCAACCTGTTGTTATTTGAAATTTCTTTAGAAATACAGTGCACAAATCTTTGATTTAATCTTTTGACTATTTTAGGCATAGTGAACTCCAGCTGAGTTGTTCTTCAATTTTCAGTAATTATCCACTTCAGTTTGCATCATGAAACATTGAAATTATTATCACCATGCTAAATTATTCCCCTTGCATGTACGTGGATCATAAAAAATGTATATTAGGAATAAAACTATATATTCATAATAAATTTATCGGATAAAACAATTAATTAATCTTAAAATGAAATATTCAAGTCACTTCACCGAGCCTGATTTCCTTTATTTTGCAAACCTTAAAAAAACCATGTTAAATAAATAAAAACTTATAAAACAAAATTTGTATCTATTTATTATACCTTTCTAATGATATAAATAATTCTCAAAAGGAGGATCAAAATAAAACATTATCACGAAAATATCGTTATAATTTTACATATCATAGATTTATTTTAAAAACCATAAACAATTAATGAAGAAAAGTGGAAAACATATAACTAAAACGTTGTAGAGATCTACGAGACCTTTCCAACAGTACAAGGAATGTCTAAAATGGAGCTCATAATCAAACGTTATCACAAAAATATGAAACTAGGTTCTTCTCTCATCAATGAATTTTAGAACATTTTTTGCACTCAGGAAAAACATGGAATTTTTTAGCACAACTCATGTGGGAATATCAATATGTTCAAAATATTCTCTTGATTTTGATTGGGTGGATAATATTCATTTTATGAAAATTGTTTCATCGGTATTGGTAGTCAAGAGAACGCGCTTGTGCAGGAATTGTAAGGCTTAGAAATCTTGTTGATGCTCGATGAGTTCACCGACATTGGCTGATATTTGTGTTTCCCAACCAAAGTACACAATTGAAAACTATGAAAGTCGATGATCAATGGAAACATCTGTACCATGATGACATGGTAGATGATAGGGACCGTATAATGATGTGGCAATGTAATGTTTCATGCAGACATGGAAAAAGGAGGACTGATGGTGACTTGGAAAACATAATAAAATCAAGTGACGTTTTGACGCTTGATTGGTAAAATGATTTGTCAACATGTCATGTGACATGGAAATCCTAAAAACATAATAAATGGACCCGGTGTAAGATAAATATTTTGATGGTAGAAATCCATTCACTCTCGTGATTAGATGGCTAGGATTCACTCTCCAGGTTAAGGTTAATCGACATCAACCTTTTTCCGTAGCTTATGGCATGTTGAAGTGTTTATGGGCTAACATCGACATGTCTATCAGTGATCGACGAAAAAATGTTTCAATGGGAAATATCACCTTATGTTGGTCTTGCTAATGTCTAATGAGTTCATTGACATCGAAAGAGATGAGTGCCTACTCATTAAACATTCCAACAAAACCCTCAACCATCGATGATCATAAGATAAGTTCACACAACAATGACATGGTAGATGTCATGATGGTTGACGTGTTGGGTGATGTGGTGCTTGACATGGCATTTGATGTGGTAGAAATATAGTATGAATGACGATGTGGAAATGATGTGGTAGTCCATGCGATGGCTGACATGGTGAGTGAAATGTTAGGTGCATGAGTCAACGTGGAAGGTGATGTGGCATGTTGATGTGGCTAGTATGGATAGTAATGTGGCATCCTGATGTGGATAGTACGGAAGGTGACATGGCCAACCTAGTCATTGAAAAAAAACCTACTCATGTGGTGAACATCAATGGTTGATATTTTCCCTTATCCATGATCGAACATATATGATTCATTCTTTCGAAAAATGGGGTCATTGGTCATCGAAGAAATACATTAACTATTGCACCAAACCTATAATATTTCCACTGACTCCAATGGCTCATCAATGATTGACATAATATATTAAATCTTTAGAAATACAATGCATTATGTCGATTCCCGATGGTTTGATCAACAGCCTGTGGAATTTGTTATACTTTTTGAATTTGCTTGACTTTCTCATGATCCCAATAATCGATACTTCTCTTATACTCTCATCAACATCAAGGTTTTGTAAATCACTTTTCTTGATATTTTGGCTCGATCCCCCGATGAGTTCAGTGACATTTTTTGGATATTGTTGTGATTTTTCTCTTTTTTCAATTCTTTCTTTTCTTTTCCTTCCCTGATAAAAAACATGATACTTTTTGGGTTTTCTTGAGATTTTTAAATGCAATTTAAGCAAAGGGAAAAATGCATAAACTAATCAAAGTACAAATATGCAACCTATATAAAGACAAAATAAGAAGGTGTAAATGATTAAAAGGAAAAGTGGCACCAAAAAATTGAATAATTTTAACGGTGTGTTGAGGACTCAACAAATGGAGATTCACTGGAAGAAACTAGAATCTCTGCTTATACCTCCGATCACTACAAACAAATTTCAAGTAACATAGACTTACAAGAAGAAGAGAAAATATAAGCCACCCATAGATCCCTCTATATGTAATTTAGAAATCATTCTCTACCTTGTCTTTGGGTTTTTATTTTTACCAAACACAAAAGATAAGTCCTTTTGATCATTGGCATACACTTTGAGTAAGAAAACAAATTAGATATTACTTCTAGTTTTAGGGTATTATTTTGTATAATCTCTAAGTAATTTGTATCACCCTTTTGTTGTTTCTCCTTTGCCATCGAGTTTCCATAGCCTCGATGGAGTCACCCCGATATCACAGACCTTGCTCCATCGCTAGCGAGTGTCCATAGCCCCGACGAAGATATCTGGATTCCCTCCTTAACATCATTGACTCATTTTTGCATTATTTTTCCACCTCATCACTTCTTTATTTTATTATTATAATGCAGAGCATATGTACCAATTACTTGACATTTTTTTTTGATGAGGATTTCTTGTGGGATATGTATCTGAGTCTAGGAGGATGAAATTTGTTAGTGAAGAGATGAATCAAACCCCTAGTATTTAAATCTTACCCATTCTAAACTAAGAAAGACATTCATAAATTTCTCTTTCATTATTCATATCATGATTTCTAGAGCATATTAATTTTTCAATCTTTACATGTTTGATAATAATCATTCCAACCACCGACAAAGAATTGTGTTTTTGCAAAGTCACATATAAAAGAAACTATAAGTACTTTATGAATCCTATGTTCATTTTCAACTTAATTTAGTTTTGATATTTAAAACAAATAAGGATTTTAGCAGAGAACTAGAATGTCTCACTCCAAAGACTAGAGGATGAGAACTCAACATCCCCAAAAAACTATTTAGGTAAAATGACAAAAATCAAACATGCAAATCGTGCAATACAACCAAAACATGCAAAGAAAGAATCATGAAAAGAAAAATTGAAACGTATGCAACAACCAAAACAATAGAACCAAATAAACTAAGAAATTCTAAACTAAAATTGAAATCGAAATATAACTAAAATCAATGATAAGTTGAATGTGAATAAAAAAACCTACATAAAAAGAATTGAAAATCATAACTGAATTATAATATAATGACTTTTATTCAAGAAACCAAAATTGGGCCAACATATTATTCATAAAATTGGAAATAGAAATAGAAAATAAAACTAAGCTACTCTTACCCTAACCTACAATGGCTCAACCAATACTATGTAAAATCATAAATCTAATGTAACCATTTAATTACCTCATTATCAATCACACTATTGTTGTAGTCAGGGAGAAAGTATGACAAGTTTCCTGTAGATCCTCACATAGATAAATACACATTATAGAATCATATATAGAAGCACACAAGTAGACAGATAGACATACACAATAGTGGGAGAGCA
>JASDQU010216609.1:2877-18207 GCA_032191745.1 Picea mariana | reverse complement strand
CATTTCCCTTGGCCATGCAACCAAAGGTCACTGCCCTGGCGTGGTAACCATATGGTGACAATGTTATACTGTTAGGTACCCATGAACCTAATGGGTTATCTCGTGATGAGACCCCCTATCCTCTGACTAGGTCTTGTTTGTTATTTTCTGGGTCCCTCTTGTTTCTTGCTGAGAGGCCTTTTATTGCCTTCTCGGGGATTCCTGGGCGAAGCATCTCGAGGTTTCATTTCTAGGATTTTGTCTTTTACCAATTGCTTTTACCTTCTGGGCCTTTATCCCCTTCTTCCCACGATATAAGCTACAATCCTACAAATAGGTCAACCCAATGCCCAGACAAATGGAATGGGATAGATGAGCGGGTGATAAGATGAAACAGTGGTGCTATGATGGGAGCGAACGATGGCTTTTCAGAAATCCCCCCAGTGGCAAACCAAGACCTATGGGAATAGGCTTGCTAGGGCACCCAGTCAATTTCCCCAAGCATGGTCATGTAGGCTAATGCAAGATCCGATCAGTTGTTAGAGATAAAAGGAATCAGATGCATATATTTAAAGGTTTCAATGACCAAAATTGACACATACCATGATACCTGGACCAATTACCTCATGGAGCAAGAACCTCTTTTGATACAAGACCAAGCCGATGGTGATGGATGTTGTTGCGCTGACAAGACAAAGTTGATGGAAGAATAAAAGGATGGGACCTCCAAGGCCATGCTCAGGTCAATCCTGCTCTCGGTACTCCATGTCTAGGACCTGTGGGCCTCGAGACATGATCTCCTAGTTATCCCTAAAAAGCAGGGATAACAGGTCCATGATCTCTATTTAAAGAACATGGAGGGCCATTTGTCGATGATCGATTGTGAGAAACTATGTTGTAAAATCTCTTTGTAATTTTTTTCTTTGCATTAATAAACTGCTCCAAGTGGTCACGTTGGTTGGGGTCGTGGATGTTTCCTTGTAGGGTTTTTACCACGTGAAAACATCTGTGTGTTGATCTTTGATCTGGTTATGTGAGTGGTTACTGAAGGTGTTCATCCTCTATTGGAATACCTGTGTTGTCAAACAAACATGTGATTTCTTGTTACAACCACTTTACCATTTAATTAATGACTTTTAATTGTTTAGGGGCTTCTTAACCATTCTTCAAAGCTTCCAACTTCATGACCTCATAAATCATCAACCGTGAGGAACTGCATGACGTTCCACCTACCGTTGGAAATGACATGACAAGGACTATCCATCTATGAGTGTGTTACCGACATTTACACTATCCTTTGTATCCTTATTCCTCAAACAACTGTGTGATTCATGACCACACCTTTGGGGCTTCTTGCACCCATCACATCTATTGAAATCAATGACAACCATCTATTCAAAAACATCATTGACAACCAAATATCCAACTATATCCCCTTTGGCATTGATGACAACACTCATAGTCCACCTGTGACCAATGCTCCTGATCTTTCTCTCCCCCTTTAACATCAATGGAAAAGGGTCTCTCCCCTTGGGGCTAATCCCCCTATCTTCGTGCTTCTAATATTTCTCTTCTGATATTTATCTTTCTCCTCCTTTGACATCCTAGGTAAAAGGGTAACTCCCCCTATCGATATGTCTCATTATGTCTTCATGCTTCTGATATTTCTTTCCTGATCTCTTTCTCTGACGATTTATCTCCTCTTGAATTCTCTGCAAGATGTCGTGTAGATAAATGTGGGACTTCTTGTATATGTTTTCTTTCCTGTCTTCCGATGCTCTTTTTCCATTGGTGCTTCCTCTTGTAATTCACTGATATATATATAAATCATTCAAAGTTACTCGACTTCAAGTCTTCATGGCTTGTCAAGTTCACATCAATGACCATACTTTTCAACAATTTTATCTTCTTGGTATGGCTTCTGTTGACGATTTATCTTCCCTTGTTCTATTGTGCCTTTCACTGCCTGTCTTCCCATGACTACCTATCTATATTATTTCATCCACTATAATATTTCTGTCTAGAGTTGTCAAATATCTCATGAATCCATCTCTATCCACATGCCATAAAACTATCCAAGACTTTGCTACACAATTGCACATGATGTTGACTCATCTGTCACTTTACTCTTCTAAAGACTTATTCGACTTTGTTGTAACTGATCATTGCATATTCCTGCTTCTCAAAATGTCTTATCGATCTACAAATCAAACTCTACATGTCTGCAACAATCTGTATTTAATATGTCCATGTATGAATACATGTCTGAAATCCTCTCTACAATCTTGAATCTCTGCCTGAGAAGTGTGCCACTAATATTCTTCATAACTATTAGTTGATACCTGCATGGGAATGTGTTCCAAAGGATGCTCCTAAAAAAATCAAATTGTCACAAGACATTCTACAATTCTATCATCAAACCACTCTGAAATTTCCTTTCCAAAATCTGTAAACACTCGAGACTACTTGAAAGATAGTTCTATGATACGTAGAGTTTTTTCTTAGACTCCCCCTCTTCAATATTCATATTTACTGGGAGTCTCCAAGCCGAATGGATTAGAAAAATATCCTCTCTAATGTGGAGTAATATTCCTCTTCGTTTGTAGATTCATCATTTTCTTTTTCATCCTCTTCCTAAATTCTGACATCCTTTTCATTTTCTTCCTGGATTATGACATCTTCGTATTTTCCTGTAGATTTTTCTCGATCTTGTACTACTGCAAATCCTGAGAGTATGACTTATGGGTGTTATTCATTCATTTTTTCTTCCTTTACATGTTTTTGTTTTCTTTTCCAAACCTTCTTATATCTGATAGCAATGTTCTCTTTCATAGAAGTATCCATTATGCTTCTACAGTGAACGAGCTATGTGTCCATAGTTATGGCATTTGTAACAGTCAATATTGTATGGAGTCACATGCGCATTTCTTGCTTGACCATTTCTTCCATAAGCTATGCAATCTACAACTTTATGTCCAAAGGTATTACAAGTAAAACAATGACCATAAAAGAAACGTTGATACCTGTGAGTGAATGATCTTCTTTGTGATGTCTCCCTTCTCAATTCATGCCTTAGTTGATCATGATCTTCTGTTATGTTTTTTCCTTCATAATTATTGAAGCTTATTTGATACCTGAAAGTGGAGGGTCTTCTTTCATATCCATCTCTTTTGTAATATTCTTCTTGTGTTTTCTTCATATATGGAATTTTCGTCTTTGAGGGCTCACATTCTTCCTTCTTAATAGGGCCTCTGGTGACTTCTGCATAACTCTTATCCTTCTCTTCATTCTTCCTTTATAGCAACCTGTAACACTTCCCTTCAACTTTATTTTTTGATAATGTGGATATTTCTCTCTCTTCAGTGTTCTTGTTGAGCTTGACAACTTTAACTCTTAATGTGACAACTTCTTCTTCAAGCTTCTCACAATCTTTTTATTTCTTCATAGTCTGGATCTTCTTGAATTCTTCCTTTCTCTTTGCTTCTTCAAGTTGGGTCTTCAAGGAGACAATTTCTTATACAAGTCTTCTTTCTTGTTGATTGAATTTTGCTTCAAGCTTATTTGAGTCCTCACATCTTTCCTTGAGATGGCTAGTCAAAATATTTTATCTCTTCTATGCTTCCTTTATATGTGCTACTATTTCAACTTCCAAAAACTACTGTTCTTCCAACTTGTTAGCACTAGGAGTCACCTTCTGATTGAAACGAAGGTAAGCCCAGTACCCATCATATGATATGTGAAAGTATGAGTGTTTTTTAAAAGGTCGAATGGAAAAAGCTCGAAATGATAATATCCTCACTCAGAAACAGAGCTAACATTTAACAACAAATAAGGTCTTGACTAATTTCAACCAGTAGTTAGGGAGTAAATGTGGATAGAAAGAATACTTGAATGAGAGGAATGTAAGAGCTACTGCAAACATCAGGTCCACAAAAGCCCAAAGGAAGAAAGCTTCTTAAAACAAGATCTTCTTGAAATTAGAAACTAGGGAGCTAAATAAACACCATGACAATAAAATGATCAAACATCCATCATATCATTACCACAGTCATCCATATGAAGCATTGAGATATGAACATTTAGCATTAGAAGCAAATAGTCTGAAATAGGAGTTGATTTCTATTAGTCAAAAAGTCTCAAGTCCAGTACATACAAGATCACAATCACTTTATCAAAAATATTACAGTTTATTGGGAGCCTTGCTCTACCATCTGAACCCATTAAAGCAATTCATCTATATATTTATAACAAGAAAGGGATGCAACAGATGGAGGTACGAGCTGGCCTCTTTTCCTTAAAAATCTCAAAAACATTTATTTATTCTAACAACTAAGATAATAGCCTATGCTATAAAATAGGGAAGTGTTGGTGACTAAACCCAACCATGCTTCTAACTTCTTTGATCCTCTTTTGCTGCTAAGCTCCTGTTTTACCATGTGTCCCTTTGGAGCTTGTAGTTGTCCTCTACACGCCAACTACTACTTATGTCATTTATTCCATTATTAACTTATCCAAAACTGTTGTCTTAGTCTTCCTAGATCCCTGGTGTTTGTTGGCTACTCCCTTGGGTAGCAATTCCGTGTAATGCCCCCTAAAATGGAACAAGGAGAGAAGGTAGCGCCCCTATGTTGCATATCTGCAGCTACATTTTTCCTCTGTTGCAAAATTGAGTAAAGCCTGTGTGTGAACCTGCTCTCTGTAAGATATTACACAACTCTTGTGGGTAGCGCCTGTATGACAATTATGTGTTCTGTAAAATATTACGCAACGCCACCTACATTGTGTCTGCATAAGTGTTTGGGTAGCTATGCCAAAATGCAACATCTTTGACATCTGAACATGTGTAGAGATGTTTGTGTCCTTCGATGATGACAAATCAATTTACTTAGGCGCTTTTACCACTGAGTGAATCTAGCACTTAGCAAAAAATTGCAAAATTCATATAGCTAAACACCTAGAAGCCTGTCTAGGTGGAAAAACTTAATATGTGCATATCAGTTAACCTTCTCAAGAAGGAACAACTCTCAAAAATGGGGTTTACCACTACCAGCTACTTTGTCATTTTAACACTTAGCCTCACACTCTTTTTGGTGGAAAGAGTGTCTTCAACTAACTCAGTAGACTTCTTCTTCTTAGCACTGGTAGGATTCTTCAGTATAGTTGTGCTCTCCTTAGCTACTGGTTTTTCATCTTCAATGGCAGCCTCAACCAACACCTGTAAATTATTTTGGGTTACTTCATCTTGGAAATGCTTCAGTTCTTCCTTTAGCTTCCTCTTCTGAGCCTAGAAATCCTTGTTCTGTCTGTAAATATTCTTCAGTTGTTTACGAAGAGGCAGAGCCTTTCTCGCTGCGAACCTTGCCAAGTCCAGGGTACGGTTGTAGCTAGTCATGAGCTCATTCATATGATCCAAGTGGACCTTGTGTTCTTCTTTGGGACGAGCTATTTCTCTCCTTGCATCCCTAAGTTTCTTAATAAGTCTGTTGTAGATCTAGTTTCCAAGGGGGTTGGCGACATGTGTAGTCTTAGCAGGCTTCTTTTCATCCTTTTCTTCCATATGTACATGAGTTTCCTTGCATGTTTCATTAGTATTCTCAAAACCTTTTTCTTTATTCTTCTTCTCTTGCACAACAACCTTTTCTTTATTTTTCATAGGTTTTTTACAATCCTTCACAGGGATTTCATCTTCCCTCTCCAAAGGTATTTTGGTACCTTTACCCTTGATTTTCTGTACAGGGGTTTCTTGTTTCTCTTCTATAGATTTTTCAATCCCTTTCCCTTTCTTCTTATGTATAGGGGTTTCTGGTAAAGGTTGTCCTTTGAAATCCCCCCTTAGGAATTGATGACCTAGTGAAAGGTCTTTTACCTTTGATTTCAACTGCTGGAGGAGGGGAGGGAAAGAGAAGCTTCTTCCCTTTTTTTGATGTCACCTTGGTAGAAGATGGAACTTATTCTAACCCTGGTGGAGGTGGTGGTGAGAAATATCTGTGTGGGGAAGAACAAACTTCCTCCTCAGCTTCCCTGACTTGCTTATTGATCTTTGAAACAAGGGCTCTACCCTTTTTCTTCTTGTTGATCCCTGTTTTAGTACTGGTAGGTGATGAAGAGCCTGCAATCTGTAATTGGTGGGTAGGTATTGTGTCCAACTTGAAGTGAGAAGTGACCAAAAAATTCTCCCAGAATATCTCTTTCTTTCCCAAATCTTCAGAGACAAGCATCTTGATAAGTCCAGAGTGGAAAAGACTGGAGTCCACATCCTTGGATTTGGATTGCATCCTATCTGTCATTTTACCTATACTTCTCAGTAGGTAATATGGAATATTCATCTGAACCTTACCAGTAAAATGCAACAACAGCCTTATGTGGTAATGATACAGGGTGTTAAATCTCCCTTCACAACTAAAATATCTCTGTATCATTTTCAACATTCTATCAAACTGGTCAATCAACTGATTCCTTGGCACACTCTTAGATAAATCATTGGCTTGGTATTCAGGCTTGAAAAGATCTTCAACAAAAGGTGAACTCAATACCATGGCCTTGAACCAATTTTCTCCTGAAATGCGAATCCATGTTGCAGCTGAGATGGAGGCCTCAGTCACCTCAAATTCCAAATATCCAACTCTAGTTTTCTTGCCATCAAAATTTAGTCTGAAGGACTTAAGATATTTAACCAGTGCATATGATTTCTTATCAATAATGTCATATTTTAATTTTGCATCTCTCAAAGCCCCGCTGAAAAAGGAAATGGGTTGCTCTAAGCCTTTAGAGTTTTTTTGCAACAAAACTATTGCTATTGTATCAAAAGAGGAAAAATAAAATAAAAGAAATTCCTTGGAGTAGTCTGGGCTGACTAGGATTGGGTCTTCCGTCAAAGCTTTCTTTATTTGATCAAAATAACTATGAGCCTCAACAGTCCACTTGATTTCATTATCTTTCCTCAACATGGTTGTGATATACTTAAGCAACTCAGCAAAATTTGACACAAACCTTCTCAAGAAATTAACCTTTCCTAGAAAAGATTGAACCTACATTTTAGATCTAGGCAATGCTAAGGTTAGTATGGCTTCAACCCTACTGTAATCAATCCTCAATCCTTCAACTGACATGATATGCCCCAATAAATTTCCTTCTTTCATTGCGAACAATGACTTTTTCGGATTCAAAGAGAGGCCAAATTTTCTGCATTTTAAGAAAACCTTTCTTAAATGATCATAGTGCTCTTCATCAGATTGAGAGAACACGGTTATGTCATCTAAGTAGATAACAACAAACTTGTCCTTCTCTCCAATAAATGCTATGTCCATAGCTCACTGAAAGGTCACCCCTGCGTTCATCAAACCAAAGGGCATCTTGGCGTACATGAATGTACCCCAAGGAGTGGTAAAAGCCATCTTCTCTCTATCCTCTGCAAAAACAGAAATCTGGTTGTAGCCAGAAAAACCATCAACCATAGACATCCAGGCTGCACCTGTCACCCTCTGTAATATATGCTCCATCTTGGGCAAAGGGTAATTATGATTTTTAGAGCTTCTGTTCAGATTCTGGAAATCGGCATAGAGTCTGATTTCTCCATTCTTTTTCCTCATGGGGATGAAATCAGCCACCCATTCAGAATATCTCAAAGGAAAAATAATTGTTGCATCTAAAAGATTTTTTACCTCCTTCCCCATGACAAGCAGTAACATAGGATTGATTTGCCTCAACTTTTGCCTGAAGGGCTTAGTCTCTTCTTTTAATGGAATCTTGTGTTCTATAATGTTTGTGTCATAAGTTCAGAGATCTTCATAAGTTGCTTCAAATACATCAGAAAACTCCTTCAACAATTTGACATATTCAACCCTCTGCTCTCTTGATAGGATGCTTGACAATTTGACATATTTTGGATCCTTCTTTGTTCCCAAATTGCACTTAGATATGTCAGTATCGTCAGTAGACACTTTCCCTTTTATTGCCACATCATTTTCATCAAATAATTTTTCCAAAGGAACTAGTCCTTTTGGAATATGGTTGCTAGGTAGCTTCACGATATGATGATTAGCAATTTTGTTAAGGAAAACATCAACATGTGGATTAATTTCATAATCAAGATCCTAGTCAATGTGTAATGCAGCAAATTCATCAACATACTCAAGAAATTTTTTAAGTTCTAAATCATCTTCAAACACCTTCCAATATTTGACATTGTCCGATATAGAAGGCATGTATTTGACTTCTACATCATACTTGAGTTTTGGCGGTATGGGTATCTGAAATTGCTTGCTGATACAGCCAACGAATCAGCCACAAAATTCTCTTCTCGTGGAATAAAAGAGATGTTATACTCGGAGAAAAAATTCTCCACTAGGTTCCATACTTCATTTTTATAATATCTAAGCCTAGGGTGCTTAGTTTGGCAAAGATTTTTGGTTTGATGGACTATAAATTCAAGATCTCCAAACAATGACAATTTTTTAATCCCCATATCCTTTGCAGCTCTCAAGCCCAAAACAAGAGCTTCATACTCTGCCACATTGTTGGTAGTTTCAAATTCTAGTTTGTATGACAAAGATATGGTTTCTTGAGTTGGTGAGACAAAGAGCACTCCAACACTGACACCTTCCTTAGAAGAGGTTCCATCAAAGAACATCTTCCAAAGAGAATTGGTTAGAGGAGGTTCTTTAGACAAGTTAGCAGACTTTTTTCTTATTTCAAGAGGAGTTTCAGGGGCATCAGTGAGCTGCAAAATGTTGGACCCCAAATCGGTATCAAGAGAAAAAACAGGATGATTAGCAGGGTTTGCTTCATCACTAATAATGTAAGCCAGTTGGGCTTCTCTGTAAAGTCTTATATGCTCCCCACCAAACACCGGGATAGTTGCATATGAGAGATCCATCTGCAAGGTTCCTCCAAGTATTTTTATGCAAGAACTTNGGAGGAACATCAGCCACCACAACATCCATAAGTATACTTTTCATGGGCAACTGAAATAGAGTCACAACCATATCCTTAATGACCCCCAGACATTTTACTTTCCTAAAGTCGAAAGAATATAAGTCATGATGGGTTTTGGTGATTTCCAATCCAAGTTCATCCATAACAGATTTTAGCATAAGATTATGGGAGGCCCCTGAATCCAAAAGACAGTTATGCAGCACCTTGTCATGAATATTGAGAGACATATAGAAGGGAGGGGATGAGTCATCTCTGTCTTCTATCAAAGGGCCTAAAATCACAGCTGGTTTTTCATCTTGCAGATTTATTGAATCAATGGAATTAGGAGTGGCATCGGGCTATAACATTTTGGTCAGATATTTTTTAAATTCTACATTTTTTATCAATTCCAAAAATGGTACATGGATCTTAATTTTCTGGATCTCATTCTCAAAACTGAAGGAGGGGGAAGGCTTCAAAATCTCTTTGGTTTCAGGAGGAGGATTTCTGATCAAAAGTTGTGGGTTTTGAGGATCTTTTTCCTTGCTGCTCACTGTTACAGTCTTGGAAGAATATTCTTTCTGAACAGGCTGATTAGGGGCATCACCTTTTTCTTCATTCTTCTTAGATCTCAGATTATATCTACTAGCATTTTCCTTTGTTTCTTCTCCCTTGCTTAACTCATTGATTTGAATATCCATTAATGATTTCTCATAAGAGGATTGAATCAAGTGTGGGGATGGGGATGAATCACCTAAACAGTGTATCTCAAGATCAGCCTCTACCTCCTCTTCTTCTTTATCAGCAACCAGATTATTCTGAAAAGGAGCTTGAATTCTTTGATCATCTCGCTCTCTGTTTTTGGGATCTCTAGGAAGGATTTGGGGAGCATTGTTGGGTCTCCTGAAATTACCTCTATTTTCAGTGTTCTGGGAATTTCTATATGGTTGTCTTCCTTCTGATTTTAACTTCTTGATCTCAGTAGAAAGGGATTTTACTAATTTGGTCAACTCATCTACCTGTGAATGAACAACAGGAGAGTCAGAAGTGGAAGCTTCAGCTCTGTTTTTCTTCCTATCTCTGTCAGATTCTCCCCTGAGCTTATATGAAGAAATTATGTTGGATTCTACCTTTAAGGCAACATCCTGCATCTGAACTAAGGAAGGTGACCTTCTCTCTCTCAATAGAAGGCAGAACTCGGAGTCAAAAGCACTGGCATAAGTGATTTTTGCCATGGTTTTGGTGGGTTTGATCTCATCAGGGATCTTCTTATACATTTTTTTAAACCTTTTAGAAAAGTTAGAGACAAACTCTCCTTCTTTCCTTTTCAAAGATCCAAATTCAGTGATATAATATAGAAAATCCTTCTTGTCACCCTAGTGCCTCAAGAAGGCTCCATCCAATTCCTCAATACCCATGATGGATCCAGGGGCCAGACTCCTAAACCACTTTCTAGCTTCACCAAAAAGGCTTTGGACGAAATCCCTCATCCAAACATCTTCATTTTCAATATTTTGGTTAATTGGATAGCTATAGAAAGCAACAAGATGTTCCTCAGTTGTTATATCTTCTTCTCCAGTAAACTTGGGCATGTATTTCAAATAATCTCCAGGGGGAAGAACATTCATTGGCTGAGGCAAGACTAGAGGATCATATCTTGTAGCCACTATGGCATCCATCCTATTTGCAGGGGGGTTAACAACTGCCATTTGATTTTGGATTCTAGGTGAACAAGCAGAAGGAGATCTGGCTGTGTGTAGATTAGGAGAAGGAGAAAAGGATAAAGGGGAGATTTCAGTCTTCAAAATGGTGAGTGGAGTCTTGGAAGAGGATGGTAAGGTCTGAGAAGGAGATGAAGTTCCTACTTCTTTGGCAGCTAAAGTTTTAACAGAGAGAGGTGTAGCTAAACCTAACGCAGGGAAATCTTCAAAACTATCAAGACTGAAATACTTCTCAATATTAGGGGAGGAGAATATATCAATGTTTTCTTCTTTCAATTTAGTTTCAAAGGTAGAGTATTCAACAGGAAACTCTTCAAAATCTATATTTTTAGATACTTCAGCAGAAGATAAAGTAAGCTTACTTGATAAAATAGTTGGAGTATCAAGAGTGGAATCAGGCAACTGACCAGAAGCACTTGTAGTAGCAGCAGAAAAACCTTTTTTAGAATCTTTTCCCTTCTTGATTATCTTCTCTGGGTCAGCCTCAGGTGGAACCAAAGGTAACTGTGGATTTGATCTCATATGTTTTCCTTTAGACGTCGGAGCTAAATCAATGGAGTCGCCAGGTGCAAGATGCAATCTTCAAAATACTAAGTCCCAATGCACCTTGAGAGCTAGTAAGCATTGTCGTTCTATCCCAGGGAAAATTCTTCAAATCGTTCCCCGACAACGGCACCGAAAATGTTAGCACTAGGAGTCACCTTCTGATTGCAAGGAAGGTAAGCCCAGTACCCATCAGATGATATGTGAAAGTATGAGTGTTTTTTGAAAGGTCAAATGGAAAAAACTTGAAACGATAATATCCTCACTCAGAAACAGGGCTAACATGTAATAAAAATAAGGTCTTGACTAATTTCAACCAGTAGTTTGGGAGTAAATGTGGATAGAAAGAAGACTTGAATGATAGGAATGTAAGAGCTACTGCAAACATCAGGTCCACAAAAGCCCAAAGGAAGAAAGTTTCTGAAAACAAGATCTTCTTGAAATTAGAAACTAAGGAGCTAAATAAACACCATGACAATAAAATGATCAAACATCCATCATATCATTACCACAGTCATCCATATGAAGCATTCAGATATGAAAATTTAGCATTAGAAGCAAATAGTTTGAAATAGGAGCTGATTTCTATTAGTCAAAAAGTCTCAAGTCCAGTACATACTAGATCACAGTCACTTTATCAAAAATATTACAGTTTCTTGGGAGCCTTTCTCTACCATCCGAACCCATTAAAGCAATTCATCTATCTATTTATAAAAAGAAAGGGAGGCAACAGTTGGAGGTACGAACTGGCCTCTTTTCCTTAAAAATCTCAGAACATTTATTTATTCTGACAACTAAGATAACAACCTATGCTATAAAACAGGGAAGTGTTGGTGACTAAACCCAATCATGCTTCTAACTGCTTTGATCCTCTTTTGTTGCTCAGCTCTTGTTTTTCCATGTGTCCCTTTGGAGCTTGTAGTTTTCCTCTGCACGCCAACTGCTACTTCTGTCATTTATTCCATTATTAACTTATCCAAAACTGTTGGTTTAGTCTTCCTAGATCCCTGGTGTTTGCTAGCTACTCCCTTGGGTAGCAATTCTGTGTAGTGCCCCCTAAAATGGAACAAGGAGAGAAGGTACCGCCTATGGGTAGCACCCCTGTGCTGCATATCTACGGCTACATTTGTCCTTTGTTGAAAAATTGAGTAGTGTCTGTGTGTGAACCTGCTCTCTGTAAGATATTACGCAGCGCCTGTGGATAGCGCCTATATGACAATTCTGCGTTCTGTAAAATATTATGTAGCGCCACCTACGCTGCATCTACATAAGGGTTTGGGTAGCTATGCCAAAATGCAGTGTCTTTGACTCCTGAACATGTGTAGAGTTGTTTGTGTCCTTCCATGATGACAAATTAATTTACTTAGGTGCTTTTACCACTGAGTGAAGCTAGCACTTAGCAAAAAATTCCAAAATTCATATAGCTAAACACCTAGAAGCATGTCTAGGTGGTAAAACTTGATATGTGCATATCAGTTAACCTTCCCAAGAAGGAACAACTCTCAAAAATGGGGTTTACCACTACCAGCTACTTTTTCATTTTAACACTTAGCCTCACACTCTTTCTGGTGGAAAGAGTGTCTTCAACTAACTCAGTAGACTTCTTCTTCTTAGCACTGGTAGGCTTCTTCAGTATAGATGTGCTCTCCTTAGCTACTGGTTTGTCATCTTCAATGGCAGCCTCAACCAACACCTGTAAATTCTTTTGGGTTACTTCATCTTGGAAATGCTTCAGTTCTGCCTTTAGCTTCCTGTTCTGAGCCTGGAAACCCCTGTTCTGTCTGTGATCCAGATTATTTTCGGCACGAAATGAGAACAGAGATATAATAAAGAAATGCACAAAGATATCGCATATATCCAATAATATAACAGAAATATATCAGAGATACAACCATAAACATAGATATACAGTAATACATGATTTCTATTAATGAAAAAAATGTATAGAGACTGTAAAAATACAAAGTGAAAGACTCATTAGAATGGTGGCGGCTTATCTCTGAGAAGAGATGTGACGACTACTCGCATTCGCCAGAAGATTATTACAATGAGGCTCTGAAGGCCTTTTATAATAAGTAGGAATGCCAAAAACCCTAGACATACAAAAACCTAACCCTAGGAGATGAAGTGTCAAAAGTCATGTGGGCCCCTTTTGGGTAAGTTAGTACATCAACTTCCTGGGGTCGTAACTTTTGCATACGATCTTTGTTTTAGGCGTATGATAGCTCGTTGGAAAGGTATCATCGAGGAGATTAATTTTGGGGGCTCAATGATGCCTTTGGCTATCATTGAGAACCTCTATCTCGAAAAACCTTCATTTAGGCCCTCAAAATGGCCCTGGAAGTTAAAAACTGTTAAAAATAGTAAATTGTCAAAATTGCCAGAAAACTATTTTGAGCCAGTCGAAAAAGGTGGGTGGCCACCAATATCCACCTGGATCAATCCTCCCTCCTTAGGAAGCAATGGTCTCCATTGCGTTGAGTGCCCGGGGGAGAGGGAAAAACGTTTGTTGAATCTGCATCTTGGTGAGCTGCTTGTCGTGCTGGAGACGTTGCGCTGCTCTTTTGTGGAAGTTTGTCATGAACCTGTTGCTGGAGGGGTTGACTCTTTTCAACCATTTGGGCTATTTGAGATGAATGTGTGTAGAAGGAATCTTTTCATTTTGCTGCAATCTTGTCGACCTGCTTCTGTTGGATAGAAGGTGCTCGGACCGAGGTTGTAGTTGTTGCAGTATGCTTCTGTTCCCCTTTTGAACAGATTGTGAAGAAGATGAA
This sequence comes from Picea mariana, assembly GCA_032191745.1. Lineage (NCBI taxonomy): Eukaryota > Viridiplantae > Streptophyta > Pinopsida > Pinales > Pinaceae > Picea > Picea mariana. The sequence continues at coordinate 4,277 of JASDQU010216609.1, read as the reverse complement.
TTTTGTAGTATGAGATACTACCTTAAGGCACTTTTTAGGTGGAATAGTAGTCGAAACTACCTCTAGTATTCTGTAGAGATGACCCCCCAGAGAAACAATGACATTGCGGGGTCAAGACTCATAAACAACATGGAGCTTCCACATATATGGTTGGCCCAAGAGAACATCACAGACATCTAGTGGGGCAACATCACATAATACCTCATCCTTGAAGGGATGGATGTCGTATGAAAATCGACATTGCTGGCTGACACAAAGATCTCTTCCTTGGTGAAGCCACTCGATGATGTATGGTTGTGGGTGTGGTGTTGTCGACAATCCCAACTGTTTTACAACCTCTGTAGAGATGAGGTTCTTCTGGCTTTCACTATCAACAATAAAATGCAGCGGGGTTCCCTTCACCCACATCTGTGAATGAAAAAGGCGCTCCCCCTCTTCAGGATCTGTTGGTTCTTCTGGTTGAATTGTTGCGGTCACAACAATAGAAGTGGGGTCTACGTCAATGATCTGTCCTTTACCAGTATTTTCAGAATCAGATTTAGAATCAGGGTTTGGCTCCTTGTCTTTGATCTCGACCACCAATGACTATTTTGAGTGACATTCATCGGTGTTGTGCTAGGGGATTTTGTGTAAATCACACTATTTTTCAGTGTCCTTCTTTGTCTTCCCATGACACTTCTTTTCCTATGTCTTGGATTGGTTTTTGGGAGACTGTTTGTTAGGGCCGTCTTTGTCATACTTTGGTTGTTGTAGATTTGCAGACCTGAATTCCCATTTTTTCTTGTGCTTAAATTTCTGCTCAATTTTAACAGCATATCAATAAGTAGCACTGAGTGATGAGATGTCCAGAAAATCCATTTCAGTCTGGATGTATTTGTGTAGAGCCCCACGGTATTTTAGAATCAAATGTCGCTCGGAGTCTTTGATACCCAGATTGGTGCGCAAGGTATGGAACATATTGGTGAACTCCAAAACTGCTTGGCCCCTCTCTTGTCGCAGTGTGGTCCATCTCATGTACTGGTCCTCATAATTGCCAACAGGGTAATACTGTTCCTTTACCGCATTCACAAAAAAATCCCAAGTGGGATCGACCCCATATATTCCAGACTCCTCTATGGAAATTTTCTCCCAGTAAGTTTCCCACCAATGTTTGACATGATGGAGAGACTTAAGGATTGCAAAGGTGATCTTTTCTTTGTCGGAAAAATTGTGAACAGAGAAATAATCTTCTAGCAAAATTAACCATTTTTCTAGGGCTTCTGCATCTATTTGTCCTTCAAATACAAGAATATCAAAATTAACTTGTACCTTGAAAGGCGAGGTGCCTCCAAAGTGGCCACTTGATGAATATATGCCTGATGCTATCGACAGGCACTGAAGGATGTCGGCAAAATTCTCCA
>JASDQU010216607.1:3688-18207 GCA_032191745.1 Picea mariana | reverse complement strand
TTGATACACATATATTTATTGGAAATGGTTAGAATTAATAGGATTTTAATCACACATGCGATTTTAATGGACAATATCTTATATGCTCGAATATTTTTCATCGTCATTTCAAGTATTAACTCATTTGCATAATAAAATATGTCAGTGCTTTTTTCACTGAGGTCGTTCACTTCCTAGGTTGTCCGTTGTCTTTAAAATTAATGTTGCATGCGTGGAGACTTAGAAATAATGTTGTGTACTATACTTCTTTAAACAAATAATGTTGCCTACCATACTTCTTTAAACTTAAAAATAATGTTGAGTGAGAGACTTTTTTTAAGTAATATTGTGTGAGTGTCTATATATGTTGAGTGAGTGTGTGGAGAGAGAGAATCTTGAAATCTGATGTGAACTGGGAAAGAGAATATTTCAAAAACTACAACAATGGCGGACACCTCAGGGAGCCGAAGACTAGTTCCAACCTTTTCGGATTCGATAACCGCGATGTGTTAAACTGGTTTGGTTTTTAACTGGAACTATTTTTTTCTTTTTTTGGTTACGATTTTTTTCGTTCCCTATATCTCCTCCCGCCGTGCGTTTACCCCCTCCTAGCCGGGTTAGAGACTTAAATGTTACTTATTTGGGGTCTGTTCCACGACACCTACCCTCATTTACTGGAGCATGTCATCTGACTTATCCATTATGATACTATTTATAGGCCTTGGTTCCTAGGTAGAACATCCTCAACTTAACGTTTCACTGATTGACTTTTGGATTGACTCCCCTGCCAAAGAACATTAGGTGGAGCCTAGGTGGCGGATCTCCATAGTCATGCCGGGCCGGGATGACATCTCGAAAKATGTCGATGCACTTATGAAGGTTACAAATGAGGTTATTTGGCAGCAGGCTGGTCTTTTCGACAGTGTTGACTCCCTGGGGAATGGTACCCTATCCTTAAATTCTACACAGGGTGATTTGACATCCCATCGACCTTCTCTTTCTACCATTAAGCCTTGTTTACCTCCCACTTTCACTGGTATTATCCYTGGTCTAACCGATTGTGCCCGTAAAATTGCAAAGGTTTTCATCGCTCATAGAGAGGMTAGTTTACATAGAGAGACAACTCCCCCTAAATCACAGAAGAGGGAGTTTTATCTTGTAGGTCTCTCCCATAGCCGACGACGACTGTGGAAACCAAATAAAGCATATAGAAAGATGGTTTTGGGGTCAKATGTGGGGCTCGAACATGCGACTAGATTGGATTTATGTGATCTTGTTGGTAGGGTATCCTATTATTATCTCTGCAATGTCACTTTACAGGATTGGGTTAGTAGTCAATGGGTTCCTCGGTTAGGTTACACACCAAAAATATTACACCTAACCAAGGGATGTTTAGGTTTCATCTGCAAGTCCCCTGAAGAATTGTCCATTCTGTTGGAGAGAAGGTGGGTTATGGGGGGAAACAACCTCATGTTAAAGCGTTGGTGCATTACTCTCAACCCGACTTCCGAGTAATTTTAGTTGTGCCATCTGTGGGTGCTTCTACCGAGCTTACCCATCCACCTCTTGAACGAAGTAGCACTGATGGCGATCATAAACTCTCTTGGCTCTTTTATCTCTATGGATAGTCTTAACCTTACCACTACGGTTATAAAGGTGGCGTGAGTCTTGGTCAAAATTGACATACACAATGGTCTTCCAGAAGTATTAGAGATCGAATGGCAGGGTCGTAAGACACTACAACGACTTGATTTCCTAGGCATTCCTTTTAGGTGTAGCATTTTCCATTGCGTCGGTCACTTTCGACAGGACTGTAAAGGATGGGTTTCCATGGAAGATTCAGAGGACACGGATCTGCAAGATATTTTGTATAACTCTTCATCAGAGGCTGCCCTTCCCGACGGAGGTCACCAGTCCAACATCGCCCTCAGAGAGTCTCTCGGGTAAGTTAAGGTCATACTACCCTGTGATTTTTTCTACTTTAACTTGTTTGGAAAAAGAGACTCTGGATGCTTTTGGATGGTTAAAACAAAATACTTCTTTTGAGGGGAGTCCCTTAGTGTCGGATTCGGTTTCTGTTGGGCCCGTTGTTGGGTATTCTTTCCAGCAGGTGGAAAAGGAGCCCATTTTTGTACCTCTGTCAGACGACGTCATCCCAGAAAATACCAGGAGTCCCGAACCTTTAGAGGTCTTAGGTCATATTACTTCACTCTCAACTGATCTAGGTGAATCCTACCATCATTGTTCCACCTCCAAGTTTCCCTTTATCCCTTGCAGGAACCCTTCTACACTACCCGATTATCATGAATCGAAGGACACTGATTCCTCATTAAACGAGGTATTAGACTCCCTGATACCTTACCTAAGAGACCCCTCTGTTACTGTCCCTTTGCCTGTCTTTTTGGGGAACTCTGTGTATAAAAACTTGTCTTGGGATGGGGAAGCTAGTACTTCATGACCAATTGGTGTAGGTAACGGAAAGGAATTTTCTTGGTCACGTAGCGTGGAAATTGAGTACTCCCCCATAAAAACCTGTAGTGATAGAAAAAAGTGTTCGACCTCCTCCTCCCAACAACCTGTTTCAATTTCTCCTTCCACTGATAGTGGGGCACTTAGAGAAGTGAAAGCCCTTGCTCGGGTGAAGTAATGATTTATCTATCCCTAAATATTCGAGGTGTAGGGGGCTCCCTAATAAGTTCCTATGTTTGACGACTGTTGGATAAAACTTTCTCGGATATCTTATTTTTACAGGAAACTCTGGTCCCTGAACAAAAAGCTAGAACTTTCATGAGTGGCTTGCGCCACTCATGGGTCACATGTGCTGTTAACTTGATGGGGACCTCAGGTGGACTTTTGGTTTCTTGGGATCCAAACAAATTTGAATTGGTACCTTACCTCTCTGTTGGTGGCATTTTATTGACACGGATCTGAATTGCAAGCAAGAGGAATCTTACATTATTAAACACATATGGCCCTTGTGTGGAGAGAAAGAAATGTTGTGGCAGACAATGGTCTTCTCTCATACAAAAATTTGATCAATGCAGGAGATTTGAATTTTACAGTCTCACCTAGCGAATTTTGGGGAGGATCTGCACAGGTGAGTCCCTTGTCAGAATATTTCAAAGCACTTTTTCAGACCAATTAGTTAATTGATGTCCAACTGGATAGAGTAGTCCCCACTTGGAGGAATGGGTGCATAGGGACCAACTCTATCGCGAAACAACTGGACAGATTTTATGTATCTGAAGAGCTCCTATATGGAGTTGGTTTACATCGTTCCTGGGTGGAATACCCCTATGTTTCTGATCACGCTTCGATCCTTTTACAACTAAGATTGGGATAACTTACAAACCTTATCCGTTTAAACTCAATTCATAGTGGCTTTAGGAAAAGGATTTCATATCCCTTGTACACAAGATCTAGACAGATCCACTATACCTTTCTAAAGGAGGCAGGCATCATAGAATCGTTTGGAAGCTAAAGGATCTAAAGAAATAGAAAAAGATTTGGATCACGGAAAAAAATAGAAAAAACATTATGAAGTTGGAGAATTTGGAATTGGATATTAATGAATATCTTGTGCATTGGGCCGGTGGTGATTTCTCTCAGGATATAGACCAGAAACTAAGTATTATGGAACATGAAAAAAAAAACATTACTAAAAGAAAATGAAGATCTGTGGAGGCAACACAACAGGGCTATATGGATACAGGGAAGAGACTAGAACACAAAGTTCTTTCATCAATATGCTTGTTATAGAAGAAACTGCAAACACATATGGAAGATTTTAGATTCCAATGGACTTTGTCATACATGTCAGGGGGATATAAAAGTAGAGGTTGTGAAATGTTTCAGTAATTTATTCAAGGCACAAGAACTTCAATAAACAAGTGAACAATGCAGATTAGCTAGACTTTTCTCCCGTCTGGTAAATGATGTTCAGAAGCAAGCTCCCTTTTTCAGCCTGTTAACTTAGAAGAATTGAGGGAGGTTTTATTCATGTTTAAGAAAGACAAGAGTCCTGGGTCTGATGGCTAGACATTAGAGTTTTTCACTTTCTTTTTTGATCTAATGGGAGTCGACCTTTTAGAGATGGTTGAGGAATATAGGATGAAGGGGCAGATAGCTAGCGACCTCAGTTCAAACTTTATATCCCTCATCCAAAAATCAAATAATCCGACTACCTTCAATGATTTCAGACCCATTTCTGTTTGGAATCTTTGTTACAAGTTAATTTCAAAGATCATAGAAAATTGTATCAGACCTATCCTATCTAGATCCCTCTCTGCTCAACAAATCGACTTTCTGAAGGGCCAAGAAATGCAGGACGCCATTGGCACTGCATATGAAAGCCTTCACAACATTAAAAAGAAGAAATATAAGTCAATTATTTTGAAGCTGGATCTACAAAAAGTGTATGATTGTATTGATTGGGATCTACTAAGAATGGTCTTAATTCAAATTGGTTTTGGGTTACAATTCACCAACTAGATAATGAGATGTGTCTCTTCATCTTCCTTTGTTGTTTTAGTAAATGGTGAAGCTACAAATTTCTTCAGGAGCAGCCGCAGATTACATCAGGGATGCCCTTTATCCCCTTTGCTATTCATTTTGGTATTGGAGGGTCTTAGCATACTACTTAAAGAAATCAAAGCGGAAGGGTAGATTAGAGGCATAAGAGTTTCTAGAATGATTAAGATCCTTCATATTTTCTTTGTGAATGTCATTTTAATCATGACAAACGCTTCTATTAATGAATGGATAGAAATCGATGGTATCATCAAATTCTTCTACAAAGCATCAGGCTTAAAGGTAAATGAACAAAAATCAAATGTACTACACGTAGGGTTATTGGAGGCAGACTTGGCCCTGTACAAGACTATTCTTCCATATAATTTTTCAAAGCTAGCTACAGGTTTTAGATATGGTTTTTATTTGACTACTGGGCTACACAAAAGTGTTGACTGGAACTGGTTGTTGTCCAAGATGGAGAAAAAAATAGACCTCTGGTGCAATAGATGGTTATCATTAGGTGGACGGTTTATTTTGGTTAAATCTACTCTTGAAAGTCTGGCTGTTTACTGGATGTTGTTGGCAACCATTCCATGCTCTATTTTAAACAATATTAGGAATATAATTTTTAATTTCCTATAGAGAGGAAACAAGGACTCTTCTCATTTCCAACTTTGCAGATAGGACACTCTAGCAAAACCAAAAAGTTATGGAGGTTGGGGGTTCCGCAATATCTTTCACTTCAGTAAATCCTTAGTAGCAAATACTCTCTGGAGGGTTCTAATGGGTGTAGGCATATGGCATGAATTTATAAAAGATAAATATTTACCATATACCACTATTAGAAACTGGCTCAGATTGCCTACTTTCAACATGACCGCAGTCTCAAAAATATGGGGTGACCTCTTAAAATCCATTCACTTGATCATGTAGTGGCCTAGTTGGATTCCTAGTTCGGGACACCTTGTGGCTCTTGATAGAGACAAGATCCTGGGATTGGATGATAGATCCATTCTCTCCCCAGAATTTGTTTCCTTTTTAATACATAGTAAAATCTCAGTTCTCTCACAGGCGAGGAACCTTGCTGAACAAGTTGGACCCTTGACCAGTTGATACAGGTATGGGGACCTTGGACTATCGGGATCGATGGCATCTGAATGAGAACGTTACTGCATGTCTCTCATTAGCGCAGGAGCCTCCATACATGATGTCGATGATACTTTAATGTGGATGGGAGGTGACCATTTAGGGTACCTCACTGCAAAAATTGTTTACTTGGTTCTTATCTCCACACAAGGCTGCTCAGGTATTGATGGATGTGTTAGAATATAGAAGATTGTACTCGTTTTTCCATTGACAATATCCTTGTCACCCAACCATAGGCCGAAGACACCCTATGAGCACCTTGACCTTGACAGAGAAAAGAATCCTGGTAGCAATCCAATAGCCAAGAGAGGCTAATGCACCAAGCAAGAAGAGAAACCAAAGCTGATCAGATAGTCCCACCCAGAAACTGGCGCAACACCTTCCCCAGAAACTTGCGCACAAAACTGCCANGTTTTTCCATTGACAATATCCTTGTCACCCAACCATAGGCCGAAGCCACCCTATGAGCACCTTGACCTTGACAAAGAAAAGAATCCTGGTAGCAATCCAATAGCCAAGAGAGGCTAATGCACCAAGCAAGAAGAGAAACCAAAGCTGATCAGATAGTCCCACCCAGAAACTGGCGCAACACCTTCCCCAGAAACTTGCGCACAAAACTGCCAACTGCAGTGCGCACAACTGGATTTCTGCAATTCTAAGAATGTGAATAATGAGAAATGGTGTCCTGTATTTATAGCAATCTGGCAGACTTTCCTGTGCCGACTTCTCCTTCTAGGTATTAATTAATTCATATTAATTATATTTCTGCAGCCGACATCTCGTCTAGGGTTTCGTTTACTTCTTTGCTTCCTTTCGGAATATTATAATCTCATCATAGGTGACAATAGAGGTTCATACCTCCCGAAGATACCATAATATCAACACTCCCTCCTAGCTAGGGAGGTATGGTATTGAGCACAAACAGACCATTCAACTGGTAGTATCACGAGCACCGTCATTATTATCCATCTGGATAATCTCCTATGACAACTGGTACAATATCAACTAATAGAACACACATGTGTTTATTTATGGTAGTATGTAACTACTCAAACCATGACACATGGTCACAACCAGTGGAACAAATCCACCACAGTAGTATATCTCTATTGTCTGGAGACAACTGGTACAATTCATCCGGTAGCATCAATATAGTTGTATAGACTATCTCATGAGCACCATCATCACTATCAATGTTATCAGTTGCATCATCTCTTGAAACCATACTCCATCTGAGTAATCAGACATGATGCTGGATAAGTCACTCACACCACGGAGTGATACAAGAGCAATTCTTCTAATCCTAGAAGAGTAAATGTTCTGAACCATTTTCCATCTGGAAAATCTTTGTCCTTTGCTCATCCATCTAGCTAATAATCATTTTTAAAATTGTTGATGTTCTTCAAGTCAATCAAAACAAAATACAACACAACTATGTCTATCCATAGTAGTACATAACTATAATCCAGTGGTACACTACCACACCAAGTAGCAAACAAGTACTTGATCAGTAATATATAGTCACAAACAGTAGAATAGATCCACCATAGTAGTATACATCTATTGTCATATGGTCTTCATAACAATCATCTGATATCAACCTGCACATAAACAATGTTATGATATAAACTGAATCATCTGGGCCAATCTTTCACTCACATCTGTAAGATCTGAAACAATATCTTCCCTCAGTATAGAACATCAACAATGGGCTATCTTCCCTATTCTTCTCAAACAAGGAAGAATGATTGTTCTGATTTCTGAGCCTGGATCATTCCTCACCCTGGGCCATTCCTCTGACACTAAACAAAGTGTAACCTAGAGAGAATGAATACACCCTAAGGAATGACTGTCCCTTATTTCTAAACTTGGACCATTCCCCACCCTGGGCCATTCTTCCTACACTAATCAAAGTGCACCCTAGAGAGAATGTATAAACCCTAAGGAATGAATATCCCTGATTGTTGAGCCTGGACCATTCCCCACCCTGGGCCATTCTTCCTACACTAATCAAAGTGCACCCTAGAGAGAATGTATAAACCCTAAGGAATGACTGTCCCTGATTGCTGAGCCTGGACCATTCCCAACCTTGGGCCATTCTTCCTACACTAATCAAAGTGCACCCTGGAGAGAATGTATAAACCCTAAGGAAGGAATGTCCAGACCATTGTCTCTATTAACCACAAGAGAAAAAGACTATCCTGTATCAACCTCCAAAACAAACCATTCCTCATGTTAACCACAATGAGAAATCGTTGTTCGGCGAGGCGGGCCAGTCTTCTTGAGTCTGTCAAGAAGAGAGACTACCCTAGACCACTCCCCATGTTAACCACAATGGAAAGTCACTGTCTATGATACATCAACAATCTGGACCATTTCCCATGTTAACCACAATGGGAAATCGTTATCCGTCAGAGATCTCAATTAACTTTACGAACTGGAAAGGAAACTACTCATCCTGGACCATTTTTCGAATTGAAAAATGATTGACCATCAATCAATAATACATCAATGCTCCCTCCCAACCTGGGAGTCATATCTTCCTTTTTCAATAAGGAAGTTGTTGGAGCCGGAAGTCACTCCTGGATTGCTTGCAGGAGCCGAGCCCGACGCCCATCAGTTTAATGTCACAATTTGTTTAAAAGGGGTGATTAAATGGAGGAAGACTCAGAACAATATCGTCTCAACTCAAAAACTAGACCAAGCATGCGTGAACGAGTGAGGTCTAGATAAACTCCAAACAGTGAGTCGTAATAAAGGGTGAGTAGGGGGGAAGACTTGCATTAGAAGAGTGCAGAGGTCGATCACATACATCCGGTTTGTAACAGACTGGAGAAGAAAGCATCCGAACACAAAATCCTTTTATATTCAAATGCAGAAGACCAGAGAATACAATAATGTCACAAAAAATCCTTTATCATAACAAAATTGCAATAATCCACGCGAATCCTTCGACTGTGAACTCTCTGGCATAGGATGAAACTAATATGGAAAAGGAGAACTGTTTGTCATAAACCAAGAAGTCTCAAACACAGAGGCATAACCAGGAAACCAAAATATTTGCTGAAACTTTACAGTCGGGAGCTTAGCTCTACCATTGATAGATACAAAAATGGCAAAAATGCCTACATATACTCAAAACAACAACAGCGGCGGAACCAAGAAACTGCATTGAAAGCTTTGCGTCTGCATGGCTTCTGACACTTCTACAGCCGCAATCTTTGAATGGCCGTGCAACTTATGGCAGATGCGATCGATCCTCTGACAGTTTTATCGGCGACTCGACGTGCCTTTAATTCATTGCCGGAATTTCCCATTATGGCAGAGATGATGTCTAACCACCACCAATCGCTTCAATAACTGCTTCTTGGGAATGAGGACGACCTGGCCAACTTAGCACTTTGGGATATGGAAGACTCCTCACACTGCCATCTGGAATAACTGAATGACTTGGCGAATGGGCATGGAGGCTAGCACGAAGGATGGGGCGCATGACAGGAATGGTGGCGCCGGACTATGAGGGCGTGAAGGAAGTGGCGATGTGTGAGAAGAGCGACAGAGGAGGGCACATGGTGGAGGAAAATAGGCGGAAGGGGGAAAGACGAGAGATAATGAGCTCGCTCCTTGGCGAGAGGCTGATGTGGAAAGGAGCAGGACACATGGCAAGCAACGAGTGGATGATGAGAAGGAGGGAGGACCACGCGGACCAAAGAGGGGAGGCGGATGGATGACACACGGCAACAGGAGATAGGTGGAAAGGAAGATTAGATGACGGGAGAAGGGCCCACACAGGTTAAAGGCAGGGAAGCTAAGAGGGATAAGGCTGTTCATGAGCCGTTGATCTGGGCTCCTCGATTGCGGCCGTTGAAGAGTTGTGTTCCTGATTCCGGACCCCCCCCATCTGCTTAAAGGTAGACAGGCAGGCGGGGTCTGGAATGATATTTATCGCCATTGATCTGGGTGCGCTGATCTGGACCGTTGGAGAGGTGCACCCCCGATTCCGGGACCCCCCCCTGCTTAAAGGTAGAAAGGCAGAGGGGGTCTGAAATCCAATATATGCCGTTGATCTGAGCGCATGGATGCCTGCCGTTCAGATCTGCTTGATGCTTACCATGGATTCCGGACCCCCCCCTCCGCTTAAAGGTAGAAAAGCGGGGGGGGGTCCGGAATTTGCTATGCGCCGTTAATTGGGGAGCGCAAATCCCAGTCGTCCAAATTTGATTCTCGTTTAACATAGACGCATTTTCACTCAAAACTTAGGATAAGTGGGTTTTAACCCATTCTTTTTCATTCTAACCCCCTTACAAGAAATATCGCTAACATTTGGCTCCATGGGGGATAGAGTCGTCCCTGTGATGCTCTAAAAACATTTTTTGTAGATTCAGTGCTTTTGTTGTTGGGCTATAGAGTCATTTATTAGTCCGAAAAAACAAAAACAGAAACAATATTTACAAAACAAAACAAAAAGAGCCGACTGGGGCTCACAGAAAACATTTTTTTAAGAAATGCCCATTGACTGGGCTGCTAAAAACTTCTTTGCCTTCCAGATCCTGCAACCTGTAAGTGTTGTTTGAAAACACTTCAAGGATCTTGAAAGGCCTGAACCAGAGGGCATCAAATTTACTGTTTTTTCCTTTCTCCTGCCGAGGTGCATCCCACTTGAGCACTAGATCACCCTGCTAGAATTCCTTCTTCTTGCTCTTCCTGTCAAAAGCCTGCTTGATCTTCTACTGATGATTGTAGGCTCTGTCCATGGCCTGTTCTCTGATCTGCTGCACTTCCACCATCTGATGAATTCTTCTGAGCACGTGGTTAATTTCTCCTTCAAGGTCCTGGAGAAAATTTGCCACAGGTAAGGCTAGCTGAGTGGGGAAAACGACCTCTATTCCATAAACCAGTTGGAAAGGTGAGATGCCCAGCGATTTCTTTGTTGTCACCCGATCAGCCCAAAGAGAAAATTTGAGCTTTGAGTCCCAGGCCCTTTTATTGTCCTCCAATAGCTTCTTGATAAGCTTGATCAGACTTTTATTGGAGGACTCTGCCAGTCCGTTCCCTTGAGGATAATAGGGAGTAGAATGAATCAGAGAAACCTCGAACTGTTCACAGAATTTGACCAGAGGCTCAGACCGAAAGGGAGAGGCATTATCAGTGACAATTATACTGGGGCAACCAAATCTGGCTATAATATCTTCCAGGAAGCTGATAATTACTTTGTGAGAAGTGCTTCTGGTAGGGACAGCTTCTATCCATTTGGTGAAGTAGTTGGTTGCTGTCAGAATCCATCGGTGCTGGCCACTCGAGGGGGGATGAATTTCCCCGATGAAGTCCAATCCCCACTGCTGAAAGGGTACTGAAACTACCACAGGTTTTAATGGCAGGGATTTGAGCTGCTATTTCCCTGAGAATTTCTGGCATTTGATGCAATCTCTGATTTCCTTGCAGACATCAGGGAATAAGGTGGGCCAATAATACCCAGCTCGAAGGATCTTGTGAGCTGTGGTCTTCCAAAAATGATGGCCTCCACAGAGATCGCTATGGAAATTGTTCATAACCTTCTGGGCTTGTTGCGGGTCCAGACACCTTAGTAATACCCCCAGAGGGTCCTTCCAATACAAGGCTTGGTCAATAAGGAAATACCTGACAGCTTTGAGCTTTAAAGCTCTTGCCTTGATTTTTTCCATCCCATCAGGAAGCCTCAACTCTTGCAAGAAATACAAGATATCCTTGTACCAGGTGCATGCTGTTAGCGGTACAGTGCTTTGGGAACTCCCGTTGGATGAATCTGCTTGCTCATTGATGAAATTGATTCCCAAGGCCTTGCAATTTGATTCAGCCAACAACTTGGCTAAACCCTGCCCCTTTATTAGCTTGGTGGGCTTAATCTCCAGATCAAACTCTAAGATCTTGGCGATCCATTTACCTCTTCTTCCGTCTATGTCAGGCTGTACAAGAATGTCCTTCACAGAGGTTGAAGGGACATATGCAGTGATCTTTGAATGTAGGACATAGACTCTAAAAGCTTTGAGGGATTTCACCAAGGCGTAAGCCTGCTTCTCCATGATCTCGTACCGGAGCTCTGCATCTCTCAGCGCCTTGCTAAAGAAGGCAATGGGCTGCTCTTGTCCTTGATCGTTTTTCTGCAACAAAACTACCGCTATTGTATCACAGGAAGCAAAAGAAAATATCAGAAAAACTTTCAAATGATCAGGACTGATTAACACAGGAGCCTCGGTCAACGCCTTCTTGATTTGGGCAAAAGATTCCCTGGGTTCAGAGGTCCATTTCACTTCATTCCCTTTTCTGAGCATGGCTGTGATGTGTTTCACCAACTCAGCAAAATTTGAAACAAACCTCCTCAGAAAATTAATCCTTCCCAAAAATGCCTGAACCTCTTTCTTAGATCTGGGAAGTGACAGGGCCTGAATTGCTTCTACCCTGTTAGGGTCAATTCTCACTCCCTCTGCTAATACTATATGGCCTAACATCTTCCCTTCTTGCATAGAAAATAATGATTTCCTGGGATTTAGGGAAAGGCCAAACCTGCAACACTTGTTGAAATCCTTCTTCAAGTGGTAGCGGTGCTCTTTATCAGTCTTGGAAAAGACTGTTATGTCATCTAAGTAAATCACCACAAACTTATCTTTTTCTCCGATGAAGGCTATGTCCATGGCTCACTGAAATGTTGCTCCTGCGTTCATCAACCCAAATGGCATTTTGGCATACATGAATGTGCCCCAAGGAGTAGTGAAGGCTGTCTTTTCTCTGTCTTCAGGCATAACTGATATCTGATTGTAACCAGAAAAGCCGTCAATCATAGATATTCTAGATGCGCCAGTGACCTTCTGCAATATATGCTCCATGTTGGGCAGGGGATAATTGTCCTTCCTCGAGCTTCTATTCAGGTTTCTGAAATCGACACAGAGTCTGATTTCTCCATTCTTCTTCCTTACTGGGACCAAATTGGCCACCCAATCGGAGTATCTCAAGGGGACAATGATTTGGGCATCCAGCAACTTCTTCACTTCCCTCTCCATGACAGGTAGCAGCATGGGATTTATCTGTCTCAGCTTCTGCTTGAATGGCTTAGCCTCTTCTTTCAGCGGGATCTTGTGCTCAATGACTGACGTGTCATATGTCTTGAGGTCTTCGTAAGTCCATGCAAACACATCAGCAAAATCCCTCAACAACTTAGTGTATTCGGCCCTCTGCTCCTCAGTCAAACTCCTTGACAACTTAACAAACTTGGGCTCCTCTGGTGTGCCTATGTTGCACTCAGTTGTATCAGCATCATCACCTGAAACTCTTCCCCTCACTGCCACATCATTCCCATCGAACAATATTTCTAATGGGATCAGATCTTTTGGTATGTGATTGCTCGGTAGTTGAATAATCCGGTGGTCAGTGATTTCATTCAACAACTCCTCAGGGTGATGATCACCTTCCACGTCAGGATCCTCATCTATGTGTGATGCAGAAAAGTCATCAATGGACTAGAGGAAATTTTCAATCTCCTGGTCATCTTCAAATACCTTCCAATGTCTGACATTGTCTGGTACAGAGGGTCTGTATCTTATTTCGACATCATATTTGATAGTGGGCAATGCAGGAACTTCAAACAAACTAGCTGAAAAGGCTAGAAAGTCGGCTGGAGCATTTTCTTCCCTTGGAATGAAAGAGATGTTAAAAGCCAGGAAGAAATTATTAGCGAGGTCCCATACCTTGTTCCTGTAATTCTTGAGTTGGGGATGCTTGGCCTGATAAACTCTTTTGATCTGCTGGACAATCAACTCTACATCTCCAAACACAACCATCTCCTTGATTTCCATTTCCTTTGCAGCTCTTAATCCCAGAACCAGAGCTTCATACTCTGCCACGTTGTTGGTGACTTCGAATTGCAGCTTGTATGACAGAGATATGGTCTCTTGAGAAGGGGATATGAATACCACCCCGACACCTGCACCTATACTGAAAGAAGCTCCATCAAAGAACATCTTCCAAACAGAGGTGGTTGGGGGAGGCATCTCTTGATTGATAATGGGCTGCTTTCTGATTTGCAAAGGGGCCTCAGGAGTTTCAGTGACCTGTAACAAGCTAGACCCTAAGCCAGTGTCAAGTGCAAAGATGGGGTGATTAGTGGGGTCTGCTTCATCACTGACAATGTAGGCTAGCTGGGCTTCTCTGTACAATCTCCTATGTTCCCCTCCAAAGACTGGAATGGTGGCATATGTGAGATCCATCTGTAACGTCCCTCCAAGTCTCTTAATCCAAGACCTTGACAACAACATGCCAAACTTGGGGGGAACATCAGCTACCACAATATCCATAATCATACTCTTCATGGGCAGCTGAAACAAAGAGACTACCAAGTCCTTGATGACTCCCAAACATTGCACTCTCCTGGAGTCAAAAGAATAGAGGTCATGATAAGCTCGGGTGACTTCCAGTCTTAATTCTTCCATGACGGCTTTGGGCATGAGGTTATGGGAGGCCCTTGAATCCATCAAACAGTTGTGTAGCACTTTGTCATGTATGTTCAGGGAGGCAATGAAGGGAGGGGATGAGTCATCTCTGTCTTCTACCATGGGGCCTAGGACAACTGATGGCTTTTCATCTTGGAGGTTTATGAAGTTTGTGGAAGGGCCTGAGGCTTCAGATTTCAAAAGGTCAGAAAAGCTCTTTTTGAATTCACCATGTTTTATTAGCTCAGTGAGGGGCACAGGGATCCTGATCTTTTGAATCTCATGCTCGAAATTAAAGGAAGATGTAGGCTTTGGAATTTCTCTAATTTCAGGAACATGAGTTTGGACAATGGGAGAGAGAGGGTGGGCCTTCTTACCTCTATTACTGTCTGTTACCTCATTAGCAGGCTTCTCTGCTCTAGT
>JASDQU010216603.1:1568-11716 GCA_032191745.1 Picea mariana | reverse complement strand
GTGTTTTGGGAATTTCTCAATGCCTAGTTTCACTATGTAGCTAGTGAGAGTTTGTTCTTATTTTAGTAATGTTGATTTTCTTCTTTGCACTTTTCAAAACAGAGAGGTAATTTTATCTTCTAATTAGGGTTGGAAACATCTTTTTAATATCTTAATTTCCTTTTGTCCACTAATTATTTATCACACCACATATTCTCCTTAAATTTAGAAGTGGTAATATTTGTAATATTATCGATATCCTGCATGATGGATTCTTCTTGTATTCCCCAATGATTTAGCCAAGATTTGACATCTTTATGCCATCCCCTCTTTAGTCTCTGGTGGTTTTGGCTGGAGTTTGAAGCAATTTTGGGGAGCCTCTTGTCATCCATTTTGCTTATCTTGTTATTGTACATTAGGTACCTAATCATAGCAATGCTCTCAATGGGGGGAAGTATTCCTTCTATGAGGAGGATATGATAGGGTGTATTACTCTTAATTTTGAGATTATAAGTTATAAAATTCTTTTTGATATGTTCTATCTTTCTTCAGGATTCTCTAGATATATTTCAACCCCAAACTTCACATCCATCTACCGGAGTGACGAGAGTGTGAAATCACAGTTTTTTTTTATCCCAAAGTGAAAGGTCTATTGATTTAMAAWWWTTTTCGAGCCCATAATAAGATTTTCACCCTCCATTTATCCCCTTTTCAATGCTATAATTCCAATTCAACTTGTGGTCGATRTTGATTCCAATATACTTGTATGAAGGAACTTCCTCCAAGCTATTGTTTTCATAAAGAAAAATATCTTAGCTGATCCTTTTGGATTTAATTATCATAACCTTTTTTTTTTCCAGTGTTCACAGTCATTCCCATGCTAGAGTAGAAGTCCTTGAGGATTATTAGTTGCTTACCTATGTCATAGGGACTCTTTGACATAACAACAATATCATTATCATAAAGAAGGATGAATGATGGCTGCAATAGTGAGAGTTGCACCAACACAACCTGCATCCTCTAAACAGTCTTCTAACTTATCAATATAGATGCCGAAAAGGGCACGAGATAGGGGAAAAATTTGCTTGATTATTATATTATAGTTAATTTCTTCCAACCAGCTCTTGGTGTTCCTAAACTTGACAATAACTTTCTCATATAGCCTTACTACCATAGCTCTTAACTCGAAAGAGACTTTAAGCTCTTCTAACCTATTCCAGAGGTTAGTCCCAAGAACAATGTTAAAAGCTTTTATAAAATCAACAAAACAACAAAGGAGCTCAATTTTATCATTACGACACTCCTCTACAATATATATATATATATATATATATAAACAAGGCAATGGTAGAAGCCCTTCATTGATATAATCCAGTTTTTAAATTTTTAATCATTACTAACTGTAAAGTTATATTTTTAGGTTAAGATGGGATATTGTTAAATTTTTAATCATTGGTAAGTGTAAAGTTATATTTTTACGTTGATATGGGATATGGAAGGATAGTTATTGTCATTATTAATAGTCAAAACAATAAGAAAGCCATGGGAGAAGCCCTTTTTATTAGATAAATTAATTTATTGAAATAATCTAGTTTTTAAATATATATAAGCATTACTAATTGTAAAGCTATATTTTTAGGTTAAGATGGGATATTGAAGGATGTAATCAACCCTAATCTAGAAGATCAAAATTATCTATTTGTTTTGCCAAGTGTAAAGAAAAAAATAAACATTGCTACAATAAGAACAAATTCTTACGAACTCCATAGTGAAACTGGGCGTTGGCCAATTCCTAAAATGTCATGGGATGAAAGAGCGTGTCACCTTTGTGACACTGAGAAGGTTGAAGATGAAAATCACTTTCTCTTAGATTGTCCAACCTATACCCATATTAGATCTCATTTTCAAAATATTTGTCACACTACCTACCTTCCAAACCTCTTAACTCAACAAAAGTATGGTGATCTTAGAAAATTTCTCTTACTCCTTTTCGAGCACATAAACAAAATTCTAAATAATCACAAGTAATCACTTACCCTCTTAAGGTCCGATAAACCAATTCAGTTTTAGTGGATGTTAATCATCATCATCATCATTGTCATTATTAATAGTCAAAATAATAAATTGGAAGCATGTGTTATTACTCACATACACAAGAATGAATTAAAGAATGAATTAAAAAGGTGTTAAGATGGTGAAAATTAGAATTATGCATTAACCTAAATCCTCGGTAACATTAACCTTTATCCTAATCAAGAATATCAAAGTGGGTTAACAAGTATGATGGAAGAGGAGGCATAGTTAGTAGTAAAAGACAACTGTGTAGAAGGGAAGAAGTAAGTTAAGTGAAAGAACTATAAACAAATAAAGATATAATCATAACAAGGAAGTAACATAGAGTACAACGGTATGATAAATACACAAGTAATAATATAAGAGGAAGATAAGAATGTGAGAATTAGAATGAGAAGTATTTGTAGTGGGAAAATTTAAATGACTAATGGATATTTTTCTTATGGTTATTTTGATGTGAGAAGTGTGGAAACAATGCTTGGTTAATAAATATGGTAGATAGATGATTATAGCATTAAAGTAGATAGTCTAATATTATATAGTTGTTTAAATGGAACATTGTTGCGATGGATGTAAAATTACAAGGGTTGCATGACAGTGTAGCCTTTGCCAAGCAAGTCTGAAAATGAGCAACGCTAATGAAAGTTAGTTGATGGGAGCTAGTGATGTGAAAAACATTTTCTGCGATTTAAAAAAATGGAGAACCAAAAATATAAATTTAGTAACCTGGAAAGATTGGAGAAGTATCTAGTTATAAAGGCATCGATTAAACATGCCTAGCACTTTGAAATACGACCATCATAATTATTTTTCTTATTTAAATTTGTAACAAATTAGTCCCTTATATCTTATATATAATGATATGAGGGAATTTAATAGGTCTTCTCCCAACATATGCTTCAACATCACCTGTAGCTGATCTATTTGAAGCTATGTGGGAAGGAGTTTCATTGAATGCTGATATTTATCAATTTAAAATAGAAAATGTAGTTCTCATTGATCAAATCCATCATTGAAAAGATGGATTTAATGAATGGTTTAATTAATATTTCATGAAATCCTTTGAAATACAGGTCCTTCTGGTTATGAAAAACGATTATTTCAGTCCTTCTAGTCTATAATAAAGCTCCAACTCTAGCTTTATGCCACAGAAAGAGACACTAAGAAGAATTGTGTATAACTGAGTAAGAGATGCATCCAATACAAGTATTTTATCCTCCTCCTAAGGACCCATGCTGAGAAGCTCTTCTTTGTACCCCAATTTCATTATCTTTTTAGTGACATCCACAGGATATGCATATCCCACCGCAGTTAGCGTTCCCTCCTCCTTGTTCACTTCAATGGAATCTACTGAAACATAAAAGTCACAAAATTAGGAAACCGATACAAAACAACAAACACATATGAAATGGCATGTAATTTCATAAATAGAGATAATACAAATTTGTGCTTATAGACCCTACAACAACCTTCATATCCATTCTCTTGATTTTCTCATCCTCCGCGGTCAATTTAAAC
Source organism: Picea mariana (assembly GCA_032191745.1). Lineage (NCBI taxonomy): Eukaryota > Viridiplantae > Streptophyta > Pinopsida > Pinales > Pinaceae > Picea > Picea mariana. Next base: position 8,146 of record JASDQU010216603.1, on the reverse strand, counting down.
ACCATTTTCTTCACATAATAGTTCATCACATCCATACAAAATCTTCAATCAATTACAAAAATAACCGTAGCAGATTAATAATATGGACAATGTACATACCTTCGACATTTTCATAGCCACAAAAGAATTAAAAACGTTTAATATCTCAATATCCAGGTAGAGAAAATTAGCATACCGACCTTGAACGATGTTTTTTCTGTGTCCAAAAATGGATGTGATGAGTTATTTAATGGTTGCATGCATAATATAAATAGTTACATGGGAGGAAAGTCAATTTTAGGTAGAAAATGCTCACTTCAGCGAAGGTTCTGCGTTTATGTGGGAAGGTTAAGAAGGAAGGAAAAGTATTGACTAGCTGATTACTGATCGGGATGGATGTGCACCCTATGCTTTAGGAATTTCTTGGTTAATCAAATCATGGAGCTGAAAATAATAGCAATATAGAGGAATCACAACACTTTAAGGCAAATATGGATCATTGATGTATCACTGAATGAAGCACTTAGGCATAGGCGCATATATCATGCGAAACAAAAACTACAATGACTTACCTTGCTAAATGCTTAAATATTAGTGTGATTCTAAATATTGAATTAACAGAACCCAAATCCCACATGACACATAAATATTATAAAGATGAAAAAAGAATTTAAAGAAAGAAAGAAGGAAGTTCCGTGTATTACACGTGTACACAAATCCTTTTGAGTCAATGACCTCGGCCATGGAAGCTCTTAAATATTTGGGAATCACAGTATGCCTCCGTAATACTTTTGTGTTTATGTTACAATTAAAATGAATTACCTTGCTAAATGCTTAAATCTTAGTGTGATTCTAAATATTGAATTAATAGAACCCAAAGCCCACATGACACAAAAATATTATAAAGATGAAAACAAATTTAACAAAATGAAAGAAGAAAGTTCTGCATATTACAATTGTACACAAATCCTTTACATAAAACGACCTCATCAATGGAATCTCTCAAATATCTGGGCATCACAATATGCCTCTGTAATTCTTCTGTGTTTATGTTCCGTCCCTATAGGCAAATACTTATGGGAGGATCCATTAAAGGAGATTTGATCTCCATGTGGGAAATCTCGGTATTTTTCTTTTTCGTTAACATGCAAAGAAGTAGAAGCTCTTGCATGTGATTCCACCATGGCACTAACAACCCTAGAAGGGATATGTTTGAGAAAAGTGTGGTTTTAGAGGCTCAATGGAGATGTTCGAGAAAATTGTGATTTTAGAGGATCAATGTAAGGTTAGCATGAGAAGAGACGGTGCATAAAGGGTGAAATGAATGTGAAGGATCATCAACATGCTTGGTATACAAACCACATTAAAGGAAGGATGATGCATCGATTGTAGGATGATATATAGACTGCATTAACCTGTAATAATTCTGTTGTAGTGCATCTATTGTAGTAAAATGTAACCTATAATTATGCTCTGATATGTAGTGCATGGACTACAGTACCCTAAGACATTCCAAAGCTATCCATGGAGATCCATGTCCAGGTAATGGAGAAAGAGGAAGAGTCTGCGATGCTCAAACGATGTTCCAGAGCTATCCACAACTAGGTAAGGTCAAATGATGTTCCAGAGCTATCCACAGCCAGAGAAGGTCCTTGCATGTAGAATGTCACATGGCTGCATGTAACACCACTTCAGAACCATCTCTACACCTCATCTCGATTGCAATGCTCTGAAACCTCGACTTCATTGAACCATCCTCGACTACACAACAAATTTGATGGGAATTTATTGTCCGTCAGATAAGGACCAAATATCCAAGAAGAATCTAATAAAATAACATATACTTAGCCCGAGTCCCCAGAGCTACGTCGTCGGGTCGGAAATAACACCTTCATTTCCATAGCCAATAGAAATGAAGATAAATAAGAATATTTGTTTTATTTAAGTATGTAAATCCAAATTATAAAAAAAACTTTGGACAAAATGAAGGTCAACGATGAATTAATATAAGTCAAGGCTTCGACTCATCGTTATAGTCCCTACACTGCACTACCCTTGACATGGACTAATAACTCAAAATCATGGATCTTTTTCATAAATTTAATACATGAATCTCCTTTCATAAATTTAATACATGAATTTCTTAAAAAATAGAGAGATACATCCAATTAATTTGACTATTATATTTAATGATTATAAATTGGTATGGTGAGAAAGAATCATTAAAACAAATATCTTTTAACCTATCTCTAAATTAAGGAGTGAAATTTAGTTATTGACACTAACAATGTTTTTATTAAATTCTTATTGAAAAGTAAAAAATAAAAATTATCTCATAAAAAATGGATTATGAAATTACTCTAGCTATTTACTTCCTCTAAATATCATATTCTAATTACATGAAAACAAAAAAATATCATATTGTAAATTACATGAAAACAAAAACTTATTACCTATTTATGGGATAGCCATTTTTAAAGTAAATTATTTAGGAATATCCATCTAATTAGGATAGCAGGTTGGCCATATGCATCTCCAATTAAACTAAGAATTCATGAATTATGTATAAAACCCTATAGAATGATTCATGCTCACATATATGTGAGCAGGCTCACATATATGTGAGCAGATTTTAAATGTTCATCATTGATTGAAAGCACTACTTTGTAATAAAATAGAATTGTATGTCCTTAAATGAATTTAGGGTTTCTATTAAACATAAAACGTGTTACAACGTAGGTGTCCATGGAGAATATGGGATGATAACAAAAAAAATTGTAGAATTATTATAATAATACCCAATGTTAACCTTTAGAAATTCCTACCAATAGATAGATTTGGTAAATTTATTAAGAAGGGAATAATTTATGCCCCTTCAAAACCTCAGGAATGATACACATGAAATTGAACATAAATAGCTTGAGGTATTTGATGGATACGTTGAAAGAAGGGTGAAAGTCATGAGAATATATATATATATATATATATATATATATATATATATATATATAAACATTTTGATTTCTAAATCTAAGATTTAAATGTAAATAGGTAATTTATACAATAATAAGAGAAATAGTTGCACAACAACTAGTCCCTTATATAGTTTGTGGCCAATTGATTGAGTTTTTAAATGTGAATGCTTCTTCTTGTAATCGTTGTCCAATGTTGTACACGTGTTTTCCTTACACATTTTCAGCAATATTCCTCAATTTGTATACATACTCCATCAATGAATCACATACTCCAGCAATGAATTTGTGTTCACCACCACTTTTATTGGCAAGAAAGCTAGTTTGTTAGTGGCTACCATGGCTAGGAAACAGTAAGTTATTTAGCTTAAATAATTTTGTAAAAAAAAATACTTCTATGATACAACCGAGATAGAAATTGGAAAATATGGTTGAGTAATTTTGTTTTTTCCCTTTGAACTTGACAAATGGGTGGTTATGTGGTTTCCAATGATTGGGTGAAAGAGACATTATTCCCATTTTTCAGAATACCCATTTTTTTATTTGAATTATGACAAATGAAAGGTGTTGTAAGCTTGAGTTTCGTACCTCTACATTATATTCAAAATAAATGCATGAACCATTTTCTAATGCATCCTGAAGAATTTAGTGCTCTTTCAAAGGAGATATCGATGTTGAAGTATGAAGTAAGGAGCTATGGATGTCGAAGTATTTAACACCAACAATAAGTTATTTAATTTAAACAATTTTGTAACAAAATAAAAATATTTCTATCATTGATATACTTAGCCGAGATAGCAATTGGAAAATATGGTTGAATAATTATGTTTTTTTCATTTGAACATAAATGGCTATGTGGTTGCTGATGATTGGGTGAAAGAGACATTATTCCCATTTTCTATAATAGGAATTTTTCATTTGAATTATGACAAATGATGTGTGTTGTAAGCTTGGATTCTATACCTCTACATTCTATTCAAAATAAATCCATTTGTCATTTTCTAATGCATCGTGAAGAATTCAATGCTCTTTGAAAGGAGATATGGATGTTGAAGTATGAAGTAAGGAGCTATGGATGTTGAAGTATATTTCATATTTTTTGTCCAAAATGTTTGTAAGAAGTAAATTTATTATATTTTTTTATTAAAAAATAAATTAATATTTTATTTTTTTTAGTTTTTCCATTTGTAGCTGTTTTTATTTTGGTGTATTTAATAAAACGTGATTATTATAACTTTCGATTTTTTAAATTATTTTAATTCTACTGGAAATAAAACACAAGAGTTATTGAAGAGCATTGGGTTAACATTTTAAATAGATTAAGGAAGAGGTAGATTTTGAACTGATGATTAAAGTCTGTAATATTATACAGGGCTACCTTGATACCAAATTTTTTTAATGAATTGGACTCCCTAGAGTATTTTTAGTTTCTGTTTTTCTACTTTGGTAGAGAAATAAATCAGATTCTATCAACTCTTCTGTACACTTTTATTAAAAAATCAATACTCGTCCATCACATTATTAGGTGATTTATGTTTTATTTAAATTATATAATAACCTTCATTCATCTCTCACATTGTACTTATTTTTTTTATATATTTTTGGATAAAATCGTGAATAGTGTGTAGTATTTAGTTTGGTCTTTATGTTCTTATCTAAAAGTAATTACCCATTAAATGTAGAAATTATAATAAATACTGCAATGCACTTCCAACTTTATTTTTATGTGGAGTTTCTTAATTTGCATAAAACTGATTCTCTAACAGGTTGAATTTTGACGATATACTGTATAATTGGACAAATAATTGCGCAGTGTGAACGTTGCATGCTATTCAACCCAATTGATCGTTGTCATGGCGACGTGTGCCCATCTRGGGGTAGGGTATTTTCTATGCATTTTAAAACTTTACCAACTAGAAGAAAGAGATACCATGTCCTAAATGCTTAACATGTTATGCAACAAGTGTCGATGGGCATTTGAGAAGGTCCTCAATGATGTYGAGTGAAAGGAGGTCGGTCGATTATGAAATCCTATGAAACACATTGGAGCCGGTTCTGGAKTTAACTGTCAAACTCTCTCACAGGAGGCAACTCTATGAGTTAAGCCAATGGGTTGGATTTGGAAACCAGGATGCAAACCTCACTCCTGGTTGTAGCATTATGAGAAACAAAATGATGCAAGGGAGGTATCTTCGCTATGGAAACATCTTCAGGAGTTTGCGTGGATGTCAGGTAGAGGAAGAGACCCCAAATCCATTGATATTTTTTGAATTCATCACCTCCTACACGGAAGTGAGCTTTAATCCCACAAGAAATGCCCACAACGCAAACCAAAACCAACAATGTGAGGTCTGGTTTATTCAATAGAGCTCTATAGTTTTCCTTTGTTGATGGTTATGGCTATGCATCTAGGTAATATGCTTCTCCTACTCGATCTATATGGTTTTGGTTCATGGGCTACTAAGTCCACTTAATTTGTAACACGATCTGCTTCATTCCTCCACTCTAGACAATTGTACTCATGTAACACACCCAACCCCATAAGTGCAGTTTAAGCAATGGGGTATTAAAATTTCTCTTCTCCTTAAACATCTTGAGGTCCAATCTCAATGGAACCAATATATCCAACTCGTGAATATCTTTCCAATGACTTTAATTTTTCTCATTTTATTTGAGAATTTAGTGATTATTTTCTCCATTTTAATTGAGTATTTAGTAAGTACTTTATCTTATATCTTATATGAAGTTGATATGAAGCGTATGATTAGTGATATATACACAACATGCACTAGCTATTTAAAGCGAGGAGCGTTTTATCTTGTATAGAGTTTTCATCATGGTAAATATGCATGGCAAATTTCTCTGAAAGTTGGTTGGTTTTCTCTGTATGATAGGTGTTTTTCTCTTCAGATTTTATGTTTTTAACATGGTATTAGAGATAGCCTTTGTAATATATTCCATTGGATCACTCCAACACTCTATTTATATCTAAATCCTCATCGGTGTAAAGCCTTTGTATGTAAGAGAAGATGTTGGACCTTCTCAAATTGACCTTTGCTTCAGAGAGCTAATATAATATCATGTCTGTATATGTTTACAGTAGAAAATACAATATTTTATCCTTTTAAAATAGATCCTATTTAAAACAACTTGTTCTTAGTGTTGGTTAATAAAATAATTAGTTATAACTTCAGTTAAAATGATACTTTGAGTATATTTTTAAATGAAATAAATAAAATATTATTTTAAAAATTCAATAAGTTTCCTGTATTTTGAGTATTTTTTTTCAAATGAAATAAATAAAATATTATTTTAAAAAATCATTAAGTTTCATGTATGTAGGGTAGTTGGTGATGGAGTGTATTGTTAAATCATTTCATTATATGAAATCACTGGTTCAAAATCACTTTTATATGGTGTCGTGTATATTCTTACCTAACAAATTTAATCCCCATATTTATTTTATATATATAATTAGGCCTTATCTTATAAATGGAATAAAAAATTCAATTTTTTTAATAATGATCACAATGTTATACCAAGGTTATCCCATCAAATTGAACCCGAGGAACCACTTAATAGTAGCCAAGGGATTTCTCCCTCCCTTATAACCGACATAGTTGCGAG
>JASDQU010216601.1:4626-22833 GCA_032191745.1 Picea mariana | reverse complement strand
AAGCCTTTCTTTTCTAAAGCAGAAATGGAGAGTAGGTTCTTTGTCAAACTTGGTACAAAGAGTACGTCCTTCATCTTTATTGACTTCCCTAAATTTAGCTTATATCTTGATTCTTCCACTCCCTTCATGGGATATTGGTAATCATCTCCAAGTGTCACTTTTTGAGAAAACTTTTTTTCTGAAATACAAGAGAGAATGTCTTTTTGTCCTGTCATGTGCTTGGAGGCACCACTATCAATGAGCCACGTGTCCTCTCCAGGTGTTACTGATCCTGAGAGGGCAGAGATTAAGACATAGTCTTTGATCTGCTCTCTTATCATCTTTGCAGGTGGCTCTTCATCTTCAACTGCATGGGCATGGTGCCTCTTATGTTTCCTCTTGTATTCTTCTTGTTTGGCTGGACAGAATTTCGCAATGTGTCCCATCTTGTCACAATGATAGCATTGTACAGATGAGTACTCTCTTTCCCTTCGTTGTCCTCTCTTCTAAAATCTCTTTGCATGAGATTCTTTATCATTGAATTTGTTTGGCGGTTGAGGCTCTTTATGAGTCTCCTTCTGAAAGTAGGGTTTCTTCCTTCCTCTTTTGGTGTGAGTAGCTAGGGCTTGATCATCATCTTTTGCTAGTAGTGCTTCACAGTTAGCTACTCTTGTTTCTTCTTGAATGCATTCTGGCACAAATTGTTTGGATGAATGCATCCCAAGGTCTTGTGAGATCATTAAGAGCTATCATTATGAGCTCGTCTTCATCTATGGTGTCTCTAATTGCTTCTAACTGTTCTTTAAATTCTGAGATTCTGGAGAAATATTCTTGGATTGTTTCTCCTTTCTACATCCTCGTATTCTTCAGTTGAGTTCTTAGATTCATCTTCCGGTTTATGTTCTTTCCTTCGTACAATCTGCTTAGGCATCAAACATTTCTTTCAGAGTCTTCTTTGATGACACATAAGGAATTAGGTGGTCTTTGATTGAATCTGCAATGATTCTTTTGGCCCCAATCGTGTCCTTTAGATGCTTGGCTTTTTCTGCAGCATCGTCAGGTTCCGGTACTTCTTTGACGAATCTTGCTAGGTCATTCTCTTCAAGGATCAAGCCGATCCTATACTTCCAGGCACAGAAGTTTTCCACGCCTTTCAGTTTGTCAGCAATCTTCGTGCTTGTAGACATCTTTTACCTGGAGCTGGGAAAATGACCAAAAAATGAAAATTCTCAAAATCAAATTCTGAACTTACCAAGAGATGTGCTTGGCTGAGGTGAGTAGCCTGGTGTGCTTGGATCTAAGAAAATCCAACTTTTACCCCTCCAAACTTGATCTGCGGATTTCTGGACTGGTGCTTCTGGTTTTCTGGTACCTCTGGTACTCTAGTATCTCTAGTTTTCTGGTACTTTGTGAAACTAGGGTTTTACTTTCCGGGAGATCTAGCCACTGAAAAGGTGTGCTGAGAGTTCCAAAGTAATCCTTAGGGGAGGGCGCACTTTTCTAGATGGTTTTAGGGCTGAAAAGATTCACCATCAAAAAGCCCTAATTTGCATGTATGCCAACAGTGACGTTTTTCACTCTTGTGAAGGATGCTTTCTTCAGCTTGGCTTTGATACCATGTTAATGTTTAAGCCATTATTATAGTTCTTTGCATTTCAATAGATAACGGCAACAGAAGACAAGATCACTGAGAAATACACAATCACAAGAGACACATCATTTATCCTGGGAAAACCTCTAGGGGAAGAAAACCTAGCAAAACTTCCTTATTATAGATAGCCAATACAATGCCAAGAGATAACTTAAGCTAATACAGAAGATCCTCTCCCAAAGATGCGCCACTCTCTCTCTCTCTTCTCCAACTGCAATTTCGAACCTTGTCTCTCAATGAACAAGTGAGGTGTGTGTCTAAGTGAGGCTCTAGCCTCCTTATTTATACTAAACTGGCACGTGTGAAGTGTCTCTTCACTGGCAGGGCTGACTTCTTAATCTGGGTGGTTATAACCACCTTTATTATATTCCGGGGCCTCTTTGATATATTCTAGGGCCGACTTCTTCTTTTGCCTATTACAATTATATTATGACCAATCCACAAAAGGGGATTTGGTCCTTTTACAATAGCCGACATGATCAATCCACAATGGGGATTGATCCAATGAATAATATATCAAATAATAATATGAATACACTTTTCAGTTACATTATTTCAACAAATCTTTCATCTATATCTTGTGTTCCTGTATCTGTGGTGTGATCCTTCAAGAACTGCGCATCCACCTGGAGGCATTCTCTTGATTGGGTCTTAAGTGACTTGCGTCTTTTTGCCATTGATAAGCAGTCCAACAGAGTTCTATCTGTTGCGAGCATGCTTGGATTGATGTGTTGATGTGTGTATCATCTTGAGTATCTTTTTTTCCTGCACATTTCAAGCACTTGTTAGTATATCTGTATATCTTGTATCTAGTCTAGTTTAGCTTTGTATATCTTACATATTCTGTTGTATCTAATCTATACTTTGATATTGTTGTAACATTTGTAACTTTGTAAACTTTTGTAAGGAATATCCCCTTAATCTAGTTGACCTCTTGCCCAATCTTAGGCACTAGTCTTAGTTGTCCTAGGAAAAGGTCTTGACTGTCATACTTAACTGTTGCATCCTGCATTTGTTGCTTAACATCATAGGCTAGATTCCCCTCGACTTGTTAACTAATTAAAACCAACTCCTAGAACATTAAATGTTAATCTCATTTAGTAACTAGGGTCTACCCCCCTTGGATTCCCTAGGAGTTAGCCTAGACGGAAGAGGTTCAAGTCAAAGTGACAACGTGGACTTTGAACCTAGGCATTGTGCCTCCGAGGACACACTAAGTGAGCAAGACTTAGCTCACATTTGCAAGTGTGTATAAGGACGACAACATCTTTGACATCGTTGTCGGGGACAAGTCATTTATCCTTGTTCAAAATGACTTAACTTATTCTTTTAGAACTAAACAATAAGAAACTTTAGTCACTAAAATTCTTTGAACTTGCATTGGTTGATTTCGTGTGAATCTTTTCCAAGTGGCGACTCCATTGAACAAATCTGTCGAGTGTACTACAAGGAGCAATCCTTGTGGGTTGTTTGAAATTCTTGGGGAAGAAGCACTCACTAATGTCCAATTCTTGTTCCAACTTAATAAATTAACTTTTGTTTTCCTTCTTGTCTTTACTTTGTTTGATGCTCTTGTTTGTTTGATAAACTTGGTCATCTGGCGACTCCACTTTAAAATAATTTGACACAGTATTCTTCAAGAAGGAACTCACGGCTTGTTTGCTTCATCTTTGAACTTGGAAAGGTTTTTCGATGAAGCTATCATGTTTCCCTTCTTGTCGGATCCTTAGTGAGTTTTTGGGTCCTAGATTTTTTCTTTTTCAATAAGCGACCTCATGAAGCCTTTTGATTTTTCAAGAATAGTTGGTTATCCTAATAATATATCTGACGATGTTATTGACAATGTGNCAATGAATAATATATCAAATAATAATAAGAGTACACTTTGTAGTTACATTATTTCAACAGATATAGAGAGTTAGAGGGTGAGATCACTCTCAACAACAAAAGAGACTTATCACAGGTGTTTCCCATCATCAAATCTATAGATCTACTGTGTATTTTAGTGGTTAGGAGGGTAAAACAGAAGAGACTGAACTTCCAAGTGGTTTCCCAGCCAAGAAGTGCGCAACTCAGCCAGATTTGGGAGCAAGAGTCTAGAGGGTAAAGAAATTGATCTTGTCGATCTCTACATGCAACTATTGGAGATCCTAGAGGTTTTCATCTTCACTTATTATGTATCTTGGAGGCATATTCAGCCCATGTTTCTATATTTTATCTACGTCATTCCATATCTGCAGATCTTATGTATGGAGGTCATCTTATTATCTAAATAAAGGTCAGATTTGAAGTTGTTGTTCATTCTCTTGTGTTGTCTCTATTGTATCTTGCTATTTTCATATGTTGTTGTGTTATCTTTATCATTCATATGTTGTAAAACCCAATAAAACACTTCCAGCGCAACTTTGAAGGCAACCTGCAAAACAACCAAGAAAAATCATACAAACAGATCAGAAAAAACACCTAAGTTCCTAGCAAAATCTGCCTGGAAACATTACAATGGTATCAAAGCGCAAATCCTCCCAGCTTGTGGGAATTGGTGCATGCCTAAATTCAGTGGTATATATATGGGAAGGCATAGAAGACAGGCTGAGGAACCCGAAGCAGAAATGGGTGAATCGAGGGATGATAGTGAGCAAGGAGTGCCACAAGATCTAGCAGGAGTGGCTAAGGACTTGAAAAATTCCATAGACAACACCCAGTTTTCCCTACAACATCATTTACAGGAAACACAGGAAACTATGTGCAAAGGACAGGGTGAGCTTAAGGAGGCTTTGGAAAGAATGACAGCCAGCCAGGAGAAGATTGCACTTCTCCTCATGCAGATGAATCATGGTAAGGATGGTGCAAATAACAATGGAAACAAGGAGGCTAGTGGATCACAAGGGGGGGGGGGACTAGGCATCATACAAAGACTGATCATCATTTACATACTGAGGGATAGAGCTTATTTGGGGGAGCACCTTCCAGGGGGCCAACTAGCAGTAGGGCTACACCTAGACCCTATATACCCACTTTCCTTGAAGCACAACAACAGGATAATTGTTTTCCATAGGTAGAAGATAATTGTGTCACTCTGATCTTCAAAACCTTTGAATATGTGCATTCAGTTCCTTTTATTTCTAATGAATGCTTGGATCTTATACTTGTCCGCTTGACCATGTCTGGGGGGAATGACATGATGCCCTAGCAAGCATGTGCCCGTAGGTTTTCGTTTGCCATTGGGGGGATTTCTGAAAAGCCATCATCCACTCCTTTCATATTACCACTTTTTCATCCTGCTTCCCGCTCATCTACCCCAATTCATTTGTCTAGGCATTGGGTTGGCCAATCATTTAAGGGTTGCACATTGCCTTGTGGGAAGAAGGGGCTAAAGGCGCAGAAGGTAAAAGCAAGCTGGCAAAAGATAAAAGCCTAAAAATAAAACCTCAAGATGCTTTGCCCAGGGATCCCTGAGAAAGCAGTAAAAGGCTTCTCAGCAAGAAACAAAGGGGACCCATAAAAATAATAAAACAAGACTTAGTCAGAGGATAGGGCATCTCATCACGAGCCAGCCTATTAGGTCCATGGGTACCTAGCAGTATGACACTACTAGCAGTTGGTTACCACGCCAGGGTAGTGACTCTTGGTTGCATGGCCAAGAGAAAGGGGGTCTCATCACGAGCCAACCTTCTCATTTTTGTGAAAGTACTTGTGGGTAACGCTGTCACCACTGGTCACCACGCCAGGGCAGTGTCCCTTGATTAACTTCTTGAAGAAAAAGCAATAAGAATAAAGAATAAAAGGCATGAATTAGGCTTGAAAAAAATTGCATCCAGGACAGGTGCAGCTCGCCTTCTACAAAGGCACCCACAGGTAAAACTTTGCATTCCCCTGCTTCCACTGCACCCATTGTCAGGACATCCCTTATCCACATCACCCACTTACATGGCTTAGATGAAGTCTTTTCCGGGAACTTTCCTTTTCCAGTGGACACTAGCCCAATAAGATGCCCTGTCACTTTCCCCAAACTTGTATTGCAGGCTTGTATAATGTCTTTGAGCTTTTAACTGGGATAATAGGGGTTTTATGCACATGTTTAATAATATTGAGGATGAGATGTGATTGACATTGCTATGATCCCTGTGACTTATGATCCCCTGGAGGGCGTAGCTGTTGATGTGCATGATCATGCCCGACGAACAGGTAGCATGTTGGACAGGTACACATGGGGAGATGATCAATTCGGACCTCCATGGGGCTAAAGAGCCCACCCGATGGATGCTGAGACCCCAGTAGGTGGCAGAGACAGGACAGAGGGGTTTGCACATGAGAGAAGGAGGACGTCTTGCAAAGGCACCCCGACAGAGCTTGACCTAGGGGGGTTGTCCCCTTTTCAGTGGAACGTTGGCCTTGGAAGGCCTAGGACATCATCCATGAGATCCATGACGTCATCCTTGCTTCATGGACGCTTTGGCAGATGGACAGGGCAGTTTGGCACGTGTGGTAGCTTGGAGAAGCCCAAGGAGGGCTAATGTTTTTCTCTTGGAGGCTGCATTTTCCCTAGAAGGGGCTAATGTCACCCTAGAGAGGGGATGGCATCTCTCTTTTGCTTAATTAGGGTTTTATTTTAAGCATTTAATGTAAAACAATATGATTTTTGTATTTTGGCCTTGTCGACCTTTTTCATGACCTAAAAAGTAAAATTAGGTCATGGTACTATATAAATTGAGGGTTTTTACCTTCATTTTTTCATGATCTCTCACTCACTCATTAGTGAGGTCTGAAATTTGCGCCACTCTTGGAGTTCTTGGCTGAAATTGGGAGGCGCACTTGTTGAAGGAAGACATTTTTGGACTTATATTGGCATTTTTGGCATTTCTCTTGGTGGAAGGTGTTACAGCTAGGGTTTGCTATGTGATTTCTTGGTTAAATGTAAGTGAATTTCTGCAAAAATTCTTAATTGAATGGTTGTAGTATTATTTTCTTCCATCTATTGTTATAATTTGCCGAATAAACCCTAGGTGACAAGCACACATTGAAGGTCCTTATCTGATGTCCCCATCAAGCTCTTGAGCCATTTATAGAAGAGGATAGAGCCTTGCCTTGGCAACACTCCATCCCTCTTCTCCCTGCTAGCCGTTTTCTTATTTGTTGAGCTAAGAAGGAGAAAACACATCAAGGCCTAGTTCCCCTACACCTTGGTGAGCCGATTTTCTCTAGGGTTTGCTTAGTAAGGCCTTGCTTTAGCAACATGTTGCTTACAAACCCTCTTGTCTTACCTCTTATCAAACATTATCCAAGCTAGCCGTTGCCATTAAGCTAAGGAAGGAGGAGAGATCACTGAGGCCTAGTTCCCCTACACCAAAGTGAGCCTCTCTCCCCTAGGGTTTCATCCTTGAGGCCTTGCCATAGCAACACCTCAAGGTTTAACCCTCTTGTCCTTAAGTTTTACACTTTCACTTGATCCTTCAACTTTTGTGTCCTCTTCTTTTGACTCCATCTACCCTAATAAGGCACTGATCTAAAGCCTCCTTTGTCTTGAGTAACTTGATCACAACTTCAATCAAACACTTTGAGCAATTACTAATCATTCTAACCCTAGCCTAAGACTAACCCTGCTAACTCATTGCTGTCGTCATCTTTATTGTGCTACAAATACCTTTGTGCAACTATCGTTTCACTTTGAAAGTAATTGAATGGTTGTTTAAGGCATTATCTATGAAGTGTTAATTTGTCACATTGAATGCCAAGCTTTCTTTAGCATTTACTTAGAAGTAATATTGTAATCGTTGTTATTATACAAACATTAACTTCGTCAATATTTATTACTCAATTGCTTATATTCAAGAAAGTCATTGATTATATGAAGTACTAACTAGCAAGCAAGCTTGCATATGCATCGTTCTATTGTTGTCTTGTTCTCGGGCAGGTGATCTTATTGCTTATTACTTTCGGCTATATTTATTGGCTATAAGGCAGGACTTTATGATCAGGTGGTAACTTGTGAGGGGGATCATTATCACTCAGCCTTGCTAAAACCTCTTGCCTTCTCAAAAACCCAAGTTACTGGGGACGTCTCCCCTGGGCTTTACCTCCCTAAATAGAAAGAACTTTCCCATCGAGGTGACAGTGGGTTGGATTGGTTCAGTTATGCCAGTTTGACCTCTTTTCATCCATCTACTTTCCTAAACTACAAACTGTGCGATAACATGGCCTATCACCACCAACTACAAGACCATGGAAATGTCGTTCAATGGGGAAAATGGAAAAAGGGTGACTTTAAAAGGGATGTCAGGAAATGCACCAAGGGTGGTTACAACCAAGCGCATGGAAGCCATTTTCATGAGGGAAGACATAGTTTATGCAACAAAGTGCTTAGTATCAGTTCAGGTAGACAAGGAAGGGTATCCATAATACTCTCATGACATACAAAGAATAATTGATACTCGTAGCAAGGTTTTTGAGCCTATTCCACCAGGGAAACCACCAGATAGAGGATTTGAACACATCATAGAGTTGGAGGAGGGTGCCAAACCAATTATCACCACACCTTATAGACATCCTAAGAAATACAAGGATGAGATAGAAAAAGCCATCAAGGAGTTGTTGGACATGGGCCACATTCGGCCAAGCTCTAGCCCATTTGCATCCTTTGTGGTATTGGTGAAGAAGAAAGATGGTACTATGCGCATGTGCATTGATTACAGGGCCTTGAACAAGAAAACCATAAAGAACAGGTACCCCATTCCTCAGATAGATGAGCTATTGGATGAGTTGCATGGTGCAATGTACTTCACCAAGAGTGACTTGCGCTCTGGGTATCATCAGATCAAAATGAGGGAACAAGATGTGCCGAAGACAACTTTCAGATGTCATTATGGTCATTATGAGTTCCTTGTTATGCCTTTTGGGTTGACCAATGTGCCAGCCACTTTTCAATCATGCATGTATCATGTCTTCAACAAACAATTGAGAAAATTTCTTCTAGTCTTCTTTGATGACTTGCTGATCTATAGTAGAATATGGGAAGACCACCTTAGGCATGTGGATGAGGTCTTAAGCATCATGGAGGAGCAATCCTTATATGCTAAAGAATAAAAATGTGAGTTTGGGATGAATGAAGTCCACTACAATCCTTTCATTCTTTCATAATTTTAAGGAAAGGTTAAAGACCACTACCCTGGTTGGTGCCTAGATAATGGAAATGTCACCCATAAGCACCTAGTGGAAATGAGAAGTCTGGTTCGTGATGAGACCCCATTTCTCCCAGCCATTACCCTGGCTTGGTGACCAAATGATGGTAATTTCATACCACTAGATATTCATGGACATGATAGGCCGGCTCGTGGTGAGACATCCTATCCTCCAACTAACCTTTGAAGCATTCTTAAACATATTTTATTGTGGTCCCCATTTTCTCAAAGATAAGTGTTTCATTGCTTTCTTGGGTGATCCCTGGGCGAAGCATCTAGAAGGTTCATACATAGGCTTTTATCTTTTACCCAACATCAATCCCTCTGGGCCTTCGGCCCCTTCTTCCCATAGAATGAGGTACAACACCTTCTTGGGTCAATACACCCTAAAATCCCAAAAGATAAGAAAATGGGGGGAAATATGGAAAGTAGTAAGTATGGTTGGGAGCGGTACGATGGATCTTCAAGGGAGTTACTTGTAGAAAACCCATCCTTAAGGAAAATCACTTACTAGGGCACAATGTCAACCACCAAGGTGAAGCAGGGCAAAAGGCATAATGTCCAAGCATATATCATGAAATCTAGAGCAATCTAAGATACAACATACTTAAATGCCTTAAATATTGAAATGATGCTCACCATAATATTGACTTGTACCTCATGGAGCAAGGCCCACTACCTTTCGGAAGCCAGTTGATGTGGTGGATGCCATCTGGAAAACTGCGACCTCTGTGGTGGTGAGAAGGGTCTCAAACTGTGCAAAAGGGTACCATTGGTCATGTAGTCTCTCGACACTCCATATCTACAACCTGAGGGCCTCGAGACATAATCTCCTTAGTTATCCACAAAATGGGGATAACATTTGGCTCCTACTTGGGGACATGTGCTCGTCGTAGAGTGCATTAGAACCACATCATGTCCTAGTGGACCTGTGCTTGCCAAAACTCTAACAAAGGGATCTAAGCATCTAGGGTGGTGCTATCACCCTTCATCCATATACATATAGAAATCCAAAAGAAAACTAATCTAGAAAAGAAAAACTTTGACATTTTTTTTTGTAAATTTCTAGGCTAAGCATGAAATCAATACGCAAGTAGAGCAAAATGAAAATGAAATGCATCTAAACTAATATTAGAAATCAAGATGCAAATGTAGGGAATCAAAATGACTTACCTACTTACCTTGGGCCTTGGGGCCCTGGAGATCAAGCGATAGATGATGTCAGAAGAAGTTGTACAACCAGTGTAACCAGTTGAGCATCTCATCAAAGTATCTCGCCTTGTGTTTGATCATGTGAAACAACAAAGATAAGTCCAACAAAAAATGATCATGAGCATAAATGGATATATAATCAAAACAAAACTCATGGAGATGGGTGGGAGGGAGAAAATCTTGCGGGAGAGAGAAACTATCAACCCGATCATCCTGCCTGAAAGTGTAGCCAAAAGACTGATCAATCCATCTTTGAAGGGGGTTACTATATGTAGACGAAGGCTCATCATCATCTACGCACAAAGACTCACTGCTTGTCGAGGATTGAGAGAAAATGAGAGATCAGAAGAATACTTCATGGTGTCTTGGAGAAGAGGGTGAGAGGTAAGGAAAAGGCTCAAGTGTAGAAAAACACCACCTCTTCCCTTGTGAATCTCCATGGAAATCTCCAAGATGAAAATACTTCTGCTTTGAAGAATGAACCTCTGATTTCTCTGAGGTGGCCATGTCTTGGTATTCCTCAAAATCTGAGCACAATGGTTGGAACTCCTCATAAAACAAATCTTCATCCTCAAAAGGGTATGTATCAAAGGATGACTGAAGATCACTCTGGAGTCTAAGTATGCTGTGATAAGTCATCCTTGGAGGGGCGAAACAAATCTGTATCCATATCATCACTAGGCTACCAAACATCTGAATCATATATGTATGAGGGCCACTCCTTTGATGATGAAAACGCAACCCCCTCTGCCTGAGAGCTACCCTCAATGTCATACATGGGATCTCTATCAATACTAAAGCAACTCACATCCCATCTACATCTTCCAACCTGTATGAAATCATTGATGTGTAGATCGACCATGTTGGAGAGGTCTTGCACAAGATCATATGTATCATCGAGGCTAATCATTTCTTCATCTTCGTGTGCAGGAGGAAAACAAGTTTGAACGGCCTCATCCTCATCAAGCAGGAGCAAAGAAAATGATGCCTCAAAATAATTTTCTTTTCTCTTCATGGGCGTGCTCCTCCATCACCTCTTCATCACACGAGGCTTGATTCTTAACGCAGAGTGCTTTGTTTGCCTTTTTTCAAAAAGATATGTCGCATCCAAGTGATCCTCTAATGCTTCTTTACTTCCAAAGTTATGGAATAAAGTGACATCAAGATCTTCAAAAGGATTACAACTCATCATGTTCTCTTCTTGTTGTGCAGGAGGAACAAAGGCCTGGATGTCTTCATCTAATGTCTCGTCTAGATATTCAACATGAGAAACTTCTTCGGGATGTGCTTGGTAATTTTCTTGACATATCTGTCCTTCAAGCACTTCTTCATCTATTGTCTCATCATTGATCAGAAAACCTTCTTTGCAAAGGGTGTGTTTGAGCTCTTGGAAAGCATCTTGCAAACTCCAAGTGGCTGGATGAAAATTCCTGAGAAATTCTTCAATGAGCTTTGTAGAAGAAGGGATACTCTTCAGATTACATGAGTGTGCGAGCCAATCCCTTTGACTTGATCCCAATGAAGACACAAAAAATATCATCAACACATCCTCATGTAGCACATCTAGCCTTGAAACATACTTCATATAATTGACAACATGGGTGACTACTAGAGCTGGATCACTGTCAAGTTTGGGGTAATTTACCCTCCATTCCGTTGGACAATGGTTTGGATATCCAGGAATATCCTGAACATCAAAGGAGGGATAAACCTTATGGAAAGCCCATGGTGAGTCCTGTGAGGCCATGGTTCCATTACTTAAGGTAATACCTCATTGGAGTCGCCAGATGAGCTCAAGGCTCACCAAAGGATGGAAAAGGATAAGAGAAAAGTGGGTTCTGGGAAGGTGGAGCTGCCAAACGAGCTCAAGGCTTACCAAAGGATGGAAAAGGATAAGGGAAAAGTGGGTTTTGAGAAGGTGGAGTTGCCAGGTGAACTTCAAGATGAGCTCATCAAGAAAGGTGGAAAGGGAACATCCCTTGGGTGGAGACACCAGGCAAGCTAAGGGAAAGGTTTTGATGTCCCGTTCCCAAGAATAGGCCAGCAGGGAGTGACTTAGTAGTCTATCTATTTCCGTAGACTATAGTCAGGCACAAACATGGAACAAAGGGAGAAATAAGGGTGAATAAATCACTAAATGATGAATTAAGCCAAAAAGCATAGGAAAAGTCACTTAAGCCAAAGTCAACGGAGAAATAGAAGAAAAAGGTGTTAAAGGGGGGGACTTAATTAATTAATCATTCGACATAGGAGGAAAAGTGCCTATCTTAAGTGATGTCAATGGAGAATTAGATCGAGTAAGGTATAAGAAGAGGAATTCGACCTAATTCCTCATTTTTGTTATGATTTTGAGTTGAGAACATGTTCCAGAGGAGGAAGTCGACCTCTTTGATGTTTTGTGGATTTCTGGAGGAAACCACCACTCAGATCAGTTTCAGTGTTGGAAGACACACCCTAGCCTATTAGAGATACCATCCAGGTATTTCACCGTGCCGGATCAGGAGTATTAAGATCCATATCAGTCAGTGCACATTGCAGTCAGTGAGGGCACAGGGGTTTGAGAGACAGTTTTGTGTAGCTAGCCGAGCTCAGGTCAAATCCAGTCATTTCCTTCTGACCTAGTTGAGAGGAAGCGAGGGCGCTTCTTTTGAGCCATCAGTCATCAGATTCTGATGGTGGAATCTGCCAGGGTGCACCAGACATCCAGGAAGTGCGCAACACTTGGGGAAGGACATTTGGGTTTCCAGAGAGCTTTCTGGATCAGATCCGGGGAAACCCTTCCGACCCAGTACAGAGAAGGCTAGGGCACACAATTTGAGACATACATCATCTGATTCCGTCGGTGGAATCATCAAGGTGCGTTGCCTGAGCCCAAGAGGTGCGCAACCCCCTAGGGGATATCATCCAGGTTTCATCTAGAGATTTAGTGAGCTGATCTTTAGTCCAAAAGATATCAGGAGGAGCCTAGAGGCCAGGGCGCACAGTTTGAGACAATTTTCAGGCCGATCGGGTGAGCATAACCACTAGGGCGAATATATCCTTCGTTTGCAGCAGTTGCAGTGAGTTTCCGGAGCTGCATGTTGTCGATCTATCCGTGCATGTGCAGATCCATTCACATCTTCTGATCACGGGTATTTTATATTAGTTACATTGTATTCCAGTGATGATCCATGAGATTTAGTTGATGATTAGTTCTCCAGTTTCAGCATATCAATTGTATTTCCTGCTTTTTCCATATAATACATACTATTGAGTTGTGTTGGTTCCTTATTTCGCATGCATCATATATTCTGCTCAAAACCTTATTTATATGACACACAGATGCGCAAATCACCAAGCATGTCAAACAAGTAACTAAAACGAATCCAGAAACCCCTAGAGTATTAGATCTGTAAGCCGAGACAACAGTTCAACAGAGTTTATTTAGATCCGTTGGATCATGGATATTTCAGTGGTATCAGAGCCTTCTTCCTGCCAGCCTGTGAAGAAGTGCTTTCTCATGACCCCATGAGTTCAGGAACAGGTGCAGAATACCCAGAGGGCCGATGACATATTGGGGATGAGTACATTCAGTACTGCAAAGTACATAGTAGAGACAAAAGAGACAGGAACAGAAGGGACTACACTCCCTTCCACACTCAGATAGATACAGAGCCAGAGTTAGAGGACAAGGAGGATAGGGATCACATTAGCTCTGACACAGAGGCAAACATAGAGAGGACCATGGGTGACGGGCGTGAAACACCAGAGGGCAGGGGGAAAGGCCTCGAGACACATACTGACAGTATGCAAGTCATCTTGAATGACCTAGCTAGAGGAACGCAAGATATGATGAACGCCATAACACATATGGCCATCAACACACAGATGATACAACATAGTGTGAGCACTATGGGTGCCAATGCCGCAGCAGGAGCGAGTGGTTTAGGACACCAGGGAGGTGGTGCCAGTGGCTCCAGTGGATCTCAGGGCGAAGTGAGTGGACATCCTTCACCTATCCGTGCCTATACATCACCTGGGAGGATTCCCCGACCGTTATATCCGCAGTTCTAGGGGGGATAGCCAGGGTAGGCAGGAGGACAGCCAGGACAAGGGCAGGCAATGCCACAAGATCCATTCGGGGAGTACATGAGAGATTATTTGGCACTGGAACCAGAATTCCATGCAGACATGAGTTTGCTAGATTATTGTTCGATCAAGTATTGGAACAAGCCCCAGGAGGCACAGAGGGGCAATGCACAAAATCAAAACATGGACTTCATTGAGAAAGTGGGAAAGTTGAATATTCCTACTTTTGATGGGTCATCACGATGCTCAACTCAGTTATGTGTGCAAAAGACGGACACATATTTCAAGCTCAACCCGATGACAGAGTCAAAAGCTATTAGCTTCACCACCTTGCATTTGGATGGGGAGGCCCATGAGTGGTGGTACCATGGGCTTGTGACCTTGGGTCACAACCACATTACGTCATATTTGGAGTTCATCGAGAGGTTGATGGAGAGATTTGACAGGAGGGATCCAAAACTCCATTTTAGGGATCTGACACGGTTGAGACAGATAGGGTCGGTTGAGGCCTTCATCACAGAGTTCCAGCGAAAGGCAGTGGCCATATCAAATATTTCAGAGCACAAATTGGTGATGCTGGTCACTGAGGCATTGACAGAGCCATTGAGGGGCTGGGTTAGGGCTTTCAATCCTCACACCCTACAGGAGGCCATTGTGCGCACTAGAGACATGGGGGACTTAGTGCTAAAACCCAAAACCTTTACCAAACCCTTTGTGCCACAGAGAGACAAGGATTAGAAAAATCCTCAGAGGGATTGGAAGGGTAAGCCCAAGTTGGATGATGACACCAGATAGGAGTTGATGAGGAAGAAGCTTTGCTTCTCTTGCAGAGACCCTTGGGTCCCAGAGCATAGATGCATGGGAAAGGGGCAGGTCCACTACATGGAGGTGGAATCAGGTAGTGAGGAGGATGAGGAGATTGGGGCACAGGCAGACAACGATTCAGAGGATGAGACTACACATGAGCCAAAGCGACATCCGAAGAAACCTCATATACAGGCAGAGGCACAACCAAAGGAGGAGACAAAACCTTGTAGAGAGGTGAAAGGGGGAACCATAACAACCCTTTCCGGAGTACCCGGGTATAATACTCTCAGGCCCAAGGACCTTAAACAAGGGCAACGCATAACAACTCTAGTAGATGGTGGGGCTACCCACAATTTCATTGATGCATCCTTAGTAGCCCAGAGGGGGTTATGCAATGAGGAGTTTGAGGGGTTCACCATGGCAGTGGCAGATGGATATACTATGACATGCTTGGACATGGTCCAAGACCTAGAGGTCAAGCTAGGAAACTACACCCTGACGAATACCTTTTATGTAGTTGACCTGTCAGATATAGATGCAGTGTTGGGGGTATAGTGGCTATATTCATTGGGAGAGATTGGGTTCAACTATCAGATGTTGACCATGAGTTTCAGAGATGCCAGTGGATCGAGAGTGGTATTGAGAGGTATGTATACAAGAGCACCCGGGGAAGTATCAACGAAGAGGATGGAGTGGATCTTTCGTCACGGTGATGTAGCATATGCAGCAGAGTGTCTGATCACCACTCGAAAGGATTTAGAGGGAAAAGAGCATTACCATCCATAGATCAGAGAGCTTCTAAGTCAGTATGAGCCAGTGTTTGGGCCGATACCACCAGGGAGACCACCAGACAGGGGGTTCGAGCATACTATTGAGTTGGAGGCGGGGGCTACACCGATGATCACCATGCCCTATAGGCACCCCAAGAGATTCAAGGATGAGATCGAGAAAGCAATCGAGGAATTGCTTGTGATGGGGCACATCAGGCCCAACACGAGTCCTTTTGCTTCTTCAGTCGTTTTGGTACTAAAGAAAGATGGCACATTGAGGATGTGCATTGACTACAAAGCTCTCAATAAGAAAACGATCAAGAACAGATACCTCATTCCGCGCGTAGATGAGTTTATGGACGAGCTACATGGGGCAATTTTCTTCAACAAAATTGATCTGCAGTCAGGGTATCATCGGATCAGCGTCAGAGAGTAGGACATAGAGAAGACAACTTTCAGATGTCATTTTGGGCACTTCGAGTTTTTGGTCATGCTGTTTGGGTTGACCAACGCATCGACCACCTTTTAGTCTTGCATGAATCACATCTAAGGGGGCAGTTGAGGAAGTACCTTTTGGTATTCTTCGATGACATTTTGATTTAGAGCAAGACATGGGCTGAGCATTTGGCACACTTGGAGGAGGTCTTGGGCATTATGCAGGCACAGTCACTATATGCCAAGGATTCCAAGTGTGAGTTCGGGATGAGATAACTACTGTACTTGGGGCATATCATCAGTGAACAAGGAGTACAAGTTCATCAGGAGAAGATCAGGCCATTCTGGATTGGCCAACACCCAAGCACCTCATAGAGATGAAGGGATCTTTGGGTTATGTAGTTCGTACAGGCGGTTTGTCAGGGCTTTTTACAATTGGGAGCACCACTCACAGATCTAACCAAGAAGGGTGCTTTTCATTGAATGGATGAGTCATAACAAACTTTTGAGAAAATGAAGGAGGTTATGAGCAAATGCCCCTTTCTAGCCCTTCCAGATTTCTCCTGATTGTTTGTCTTAGAGTGCGACGCATCAGGGTTGGGGATTGGAGAAATTTTGATGCAGGGGAGCCATCCCATTGTGTTTGAGAGAAGGAAGCTCAACGAGTTGGAGAGACTCTATTCGATTTACGACAAGGAAATGCTGGCAATCATGCATGCCTTAACCAAATTCAGGCACTATCTGGTGAGTAGCAGATTTGTAGTGAAGAATGATCACAACAGTGTTAAGTATTTCCTGGATCAGAAAGACCTCAGTGAGAGACAACAGAAGTGGGTCTCAAAGATCTAAGCCTTTGACTTTGACATTGAGTATGTTAAAGGAAAAACGAATGTCGTAGCAGATGCTTTGTCCTGAAGGCCAGCAAGATGTTCGATGATGGATATTTGCACAGACTGGAAGGCACATTTGTTGGTGGAGTACTCCAAAAACAAGTTTGCCTGTGAGGTACTGGATGGACAGGTAGTTGATGATAGATACCGAGTGTTAGATGATGTCATTTTCTACAAGGACCGGATCTACTTGGTTCCAGAATCTACCTTAAAAGAGAAGGTTCTGAAGGTTTGTAAGGATTCACCTATAGTCGGGTATTAGGGATTTTTCAAAACCTACCGGCAAATCAGGGAGAGATTCTCATGGAAAGGTCTCAAGGATGATGTATTGAAACACATCCGGGAGTGCACGACTTGTCAGCAGAACAAGTCTGAGCAGACACACCGCACGGGGTTACTTCAACCTCTACCCATTCCGGAGCAGAAATAGGAGAGCATTTCTATGGACTTCATTACAGGTCATCCTCGAGTGTAGCGCAGGGACTGTATATTTGTAGTGGTAGACAAGCTGACCAAATTTGCACACTTCTTCGCTATACCCATAGACTACAAGGCCATATAGGTAGCAAAGCTATTTTTCAGAGAGGTTTTTCGGTTGCGTGGGTTACCCAGGAAAATATTTAGTGACAGGGATGGGTGTTTCATCAACGCGTTTTTGCAGGAGCTCTTCAGGTTGGTGGGCACATAGTTATCCACGAGTACCAACTACCACCCACAGACAGATGGCCAGACAGATATTGTCAACAAATGGGTGGAGGGGTATCAGAGAAATTATGTAGGGGGAAACAACGCACATGGGTGAGTACTGTTATCGCACAGTTTGTAGCTAGGATTAAAGGCTATAAGGTAGAAGACCAAACTGGCGTAACAAGAACCTATCCCACCCAATGTCACCACAATGGGTAGGTTCTTTCTCTTTAGGGAGGTTAGGCCCAGGGGAGACGTCCCCGGTGACCTGGGGTTTTGAAGAGGCAAAAGGTTAATAGGGTGAAGATAAGTTTTTCCCCCTTTCACAGATCACCACAAATCAGAAGTCCCGGCTAAACAGCCAATAATAAAGTAAAACCCAATGAAGAGTACCTGCCTGGAACAAGACAACAACGAACTGATACTTGCAAGCTTATTTCAATGGGTTAGTACTTCATATCAATCAAGAACTATCTGATATTCAATATAAGCAATTTGAAAGTAAATGTTGACGAAGTCAATGTTTACACAAT
>JASDQU010216600.1:23817-34169 GCA_032191745.1 Picea mariana | reverse complement strand
GGTGTTACTCCAAAAAATAGAAATGGTAAAGAGTCTTCCAATTCATAAGTATGAACATGTTGAATGTGAGGGATGTGCATTAGGGAAGCATCATAGAGAAGAGTTTCCAACACATATAGATCATAGGAAACAAGATATTCTTGAACTAGTGCATACATATGTGTGTGGTCCTATGTAAACAGGGTATTTTATTGAAGC
This sequence comes from Picea mariana, assembly GCA_032191745.1. Classification (NCBI taxonomy): domain Eukaryota; kingdom Viridiplantae; phylum Streptophyta; class Pinopsida; order Pinales; family Pinaceae; genus Picea; species Picea mariana. The sequence continues at coordinate 33,971 of JASDQU010216600.1, read as the reverse complement.
ATATTATTTTCTTATATTTATTGATGATAGAACTAGATACACTTGGGTCTATTTTATGAGAAAGAAAAGTGATGTTTTTTAGTGTTTTAAGGAATTTAAAAACTTGGTGGAAAAGCAAAGAGGAAGGTTCATCGAAATTCTCTGATCAGATCAAGGAGGAGAATACACATCTAGGGCTTTTTTCAAATATTGCAAAGATAATGGAATACAACAACAATTTACAGTGCCACATACTCCTCAGCAGAATGGAGTAGCCAAGAGGAAGAATAGAACTTTGGTTGAGTGTGCTCGGAGCATGATAAAAGGTAAAAATCCCTCTAATGGTTTTTGGGTTGAAGCAATAAGCACTACTGTATATCTTAAAAATAGAAGTCCTACAAAAATCCTAGAGCACATAACACCTTTTGAAGCATTTTATGGCTTTAACCCTGAAGTTAGACATTTGAGAATTTTTAGATGCAAGGAATTTTCTCATATTCTCAAAGAAGACAGAAGAAAGCTTGATGTTAAGGCAATCAAATGTATTTTTATTGGTTATTGCATAGATCATAAAGCTTATAAATGTTTGATCCTCTTGCTCATAAGGTTTTTGCAAGCAGAGATGTATTGTTTCATGAACATGCAAATGAAGGTCAAAAACAAGATAGTCATGGTGTATGGAATCTTCCTAACGACAATGATGAAAGTCTCAAAGAAGAAGAAGACATTGAACACGTTCAAGATGAATATTTAAGCAACATGGACAGCTCAAGTAATCAGAGTTCACTAAGCAGGGATGAAGAAACTCCACAGAGCAAAAGAAGGGATGAAGGAACTCCACAAAGCACTGTAGCACCAAGGAGATTAACACAACAAACTCAAACACTTGTAAAGTATAAAGATTATGCATTAATGACTCAACTTATAAAGATGGATGCAATGAAAGAAGAACATGATGCTATAATGAGAAATGAAACATGGGAGTTAACATAACTGCCTAAAAATAAAGTCCCTATAGGTTCAAAGTGGTTGTACAAGTTAAAGTTTAATGTTGATGGTAGTATAGACAAATGTAAGGCGAGATTGGTTGCAAAGGGGATTCACAAAAAGAAGGTATAGACTATGAGGATACTTTTGCACCAATAGCAAAAATGAACACAATCAAAATAATGATAGCATTGGCCACTAAATATGATTGAATGCTACATCAATTAGATGTAAAATCAACTTTTCTAAATGGAGAATTAAAAGAAAAGGTTTATCTTGTTCAACCAGAGGGATTTGCAAAACAAGGTCAAGAGCATCATGTCTGCAGGTTGAAGAAAGATTTATATAGACTTAAATTGACACCTAGGTCTTGGTATGTTAAAATTGATAAATTCTTCTTTTAGCAAGGATTCATTCAAAGTAAGTGAGATCCAAATATTTATATCAAGAAGGATGCAAATGATCATGTTGCTTTGATTTCTTTATATGTTGATGATCTTATTATAAGAGGAAGTGCTACTAAGCTCATTGAAGATACCAAAATATATTTGTCACAAGTATTTGAGATGAAGGAACTTAGACAATTACACTATTTTTTAGGCCTTGAGGTATGGAGGGACAATGGTAAGACCCTAATCAAACAAAACAAGTATACAAATGAGTTACTCAGTGTATTTAACATGAATGAATGTAAGGCAATGTCTACTCCATTAGAAAAAAAAAATGTTAAGCTCAACATTTATGATAATTCAAAGGAGATGAGTGAAACTTTGTATCGACAATTGGTGGGAAATATGAATTATCTCACTACAACCAAACCAGATATTGCATATTCAGTCAATATACTTAGTTAGTTTATGGCTAAGCCCCACAATCATTGGAAAGCAACCAAGAGAGTCCATTATTTGAAAGGCACCGTTGATTTTGGTATTAAATATACTAATGATTGTAATGTTGAGTTGACATGTCATTCAAATTTTGATTGGGTTGGAAATCGAGATGACAGGAGGTCAATTTATGGATATGTGTTCAGTATAGGATCTGGGGCTATGTCATGAAGCAGTAAGAAACAACCAAATGTTTCTCCATCATCCACATAAACTAAGTATAAAGCACTATAAAATGCTACATGTGGAGCGCTATGGCTTAGGAGGAATCTTGAAGATGTTGGAGAAAAACAAGTACTTACAACCATCAAGTGTGATAATGAAATTTCTATCAAATTGTCCAACAATCAAGTGTATCATTCTAGGTCAAAATATATTGAGGCACATTACCATTTTGTGAGAGAGTCAAATGAAATTGACTTGAAATATTGTAATACAATTGATAATGTGGCAGACATTTTTAGTAAGATCAAAGAAAAGGTTATATTTGAAATTTGTAGAAATAAATTAGGTGTTGTAGAAAATTCATTTCTCCATTAAGAGGGGCACTGTTGAGAATAATAGAAAAATGATTTAGTTAAAACAATAAATTCTAGAATTGGTTGCGTATTATCTAGATTTAGTGTACAATGATTATCGGATCCATTTCTTAAGAGTTGGTTGAGCTTTTCAAATTCCTATATATGTAATTTGTTTTCTGCATAATGATACTCTTCTTTTTCATGTACTCACCGTGTTTTCTGTTTGGCAGCACCCTTGTTCATCTCCTCAGCTCCTATTTATTATCTTTTCCATACAAGCATTAATTCAAACCACAATCGCTTCCATTTGGGAGTAAATCCACAATCAAATTCACACTGCTGGCAGCGAACACAAGGTCAAGTTTCAATTGCTCTAGCCCCTCTACTAAATCGGGAGGTTGATTGCTTTGGCAACTTTGAATAGCACTGCCTTTTCTAAATCGGGAGGGAAGCGGGGGCACATTCCAGTGAACCAAAAGTACCCAATACGCCACATCTGGCATATCAGATTTAATACATCTGATTCGTGTAAGTTATGAATGCACAGTGAAGCCTTGAACGCTATATAATTTTTATTTATTTAAGAGTTTACTAGTTTAAGTAAACTTTGTCGCAGTTACACTGAGTTTATGGAATCATCATGTAATGGCCAACTATGTTATGAGATTTTGGAAGGATTTGGGGGCAGCCGATGGGGTTTGAATCTGGCATTTGGCGGGATTCCCGATTTAGCTATTTCTTACTGTTTTGTTTTGACTAACATGACGGATTTCCGGTTTTAGAAACTGGTTAGCCCGGTTTCTGGAGTGTGGTTATCGGTTTTGACTGTGTTAGCTTTCTTTTTCCCTTCTTTTGGTAGTTGTTTCTCCTTTGTCCTTGAGTAGGGATCTTTTAGAAGGTGTTTGAGTGCATTAACTCTGTAACCTCTTGTTTGGCGCAGCTTTTGGCGTTAGCGGTCATTAGACTACTAACTGTTCTGTGTTAACTCTGGGTCATCCTCTACTCCTGTGGCTGAGTTACCCTTCTGGGTAACTGGTCCTGTAGTCTTGTCTTATTAACGTTTTGCAGAAGTCACATGTACTTAGTTTACAGGTGATTAACTGATTAACCCCCGCGGAGTCTTGACATTTACTTCTATTCCTCCTTGGAATCTGGGGTTACTCTCCTCCGTTGATCGCGGTCTTTTGTTTATTGTGCTTGTTAGTGGAGTCCATATGGCACTCAGTCGAATGGACGGGATAAATAAAGAAGTAAATGCATTATTAAATGAATCAGATGACACATTCTGGCAGGCGGCTAGTATTACACCGGACTCATTTGGAGGGAATTCACTTAGTACTCTTCCAGTTAGACATGTTAGCACTTCGAAGCCCTCAGAACAAAGACCCGATAGCAGTTTTTGCTCAGGACTTGCTCCTACATTGGATACGTTCAAAGAGTCTGGCAGTGTTGCTTTAAGAGGGTCTGGTGATGTTACTGTGAGAGGGGAGACCTTTAAGGTGTCGAGGTGTAACTCTCAGAAAGGGGAAGGAAGCTCGGCCTTTATAACTTCGAGCCATAAGGCCAAGACTACGGCTAATTCTCATAAGGGTCGAAGGCAGTGGGTGGCAAAAAAACCGATAAAAAGAATGGTCCTAGGCTCTGATATTGGCCTGGAAGACACATGTCGATTGGCACTTTGTGGGTTGGTGGGCAAATTTGCATACAACAATTTGAATGTTGAGAAATTTTTTGTCTAGTTAGAGCGGACCTGGACACCTGTCATCGGTTATGTCCCGGATGTGTTCTTCCTAACAAAAGGATGGTTCGGGTTTCTGTGCAAGTGCCTGGAGGATGTTGCTCTTTTGTTAGAAGGGACGTGGGTTAATGGAACTAACAGTCTAATGCTTAAAAAGTGGAGGGTTGCATTTAATCCGGAGTCGGATTATTTCTCCTTTCGTCATCTCTGGGTCTTGTTACTAGGCCTCCCTCTGGTTTTTTGGAATGAGGAGGCTTTGTTGGGGATAGGAAATGAACTAGGTAAATTCTTAATGGTGGATAGAATGAATCTTGGAGCGTTTGCTCGCAAAGTGTGTAAGGTTTTAGTAGAAATGGATATTCACCAAGGTTTGCCGGAGTCATTAGACATTGAATGGCGGGGTTTACATTTTCGTCAAAACTTGGATTATCTTGGTATCCCATTTAGGTGCAGCGACTGTCGGAGTACAACACACCTCAGAAGAGATTGTAAAGGCATAACCATAGAGGAGCTGCCTCAGGATGATACGAATCATTTTTTTAGTGAACCAGATTTGTCTTTGGAGACGGAGTTTACTGGTTTCGAAGCGGCTCACTCATTTGATGAAGACAACAGTCACAAGGATTTTCAAAGTTCAGTATCGGGTAAGCTTCTTACTTACTGCCCTGTTTTTTACAATTCCTTGTCTTTATGGTAAAGAGAGGTTGTAAATAATTCAGATTGGCTTAATAAGGTTACTGCGAAGGTTACCCGGTCCGTTTCGAGAGATTTGGAGGGTATTGGGTTATCGAACAGGTCTTTGGATGAACCTACCCCTTTGTGTACTGACCTTGTTAATTCTTAGTCTAAGATTCCCGAGTCTTCATCTGTCAGTCTCTCTTCCACGGGAGATAAGGTAATTGGAGGTAAACCCTCCATAGTATTGGGGGAACAAAATATTGACATAAACTCCTCACAGTCTTCTCCAAGTTTGCCGATCAACCCTAATTGTCATTTAGGCTATATAGACCCTGAAGAGGGGGAGTCCACTCTCTCTGCTGTCCTTGAGTCATTAATCCCTTTTATTGCTGACACTGATTCAACAATGAAGTTACCAGTGTTTATGGGAAAGTTTGTCATCATTGAAGATTTCGAGAGTGGGGAGGCCAGTTGTTCGAAGAATACCTCCGAAAAATCGGGGAAAGAATATGCTTGGTCAAGGGGATTGGGTATTGAGACTTCCCCAATCAAAACAAGAAGTACACGTAAGTCATCAATTACTACAGTTGACCCTCCTGTTCCATTTCCTTCCACCGATGGTGGGGCCCTTAGAGCTATGAAGGCCCTGGCACGAAAGAAGTAATGATACTTCTCTCACTGAATCTTAGAGGGACAAGCGGTGCCCTTAAAGCTGCCTCAGTTCGTTGCGTCCTTGATAAGACCTGTCCGAATATTGTGTTTTTTCAGGAAACCCTTGTTCATTCTGAAAAGGCTCGTTCCTTTTTTCAGTTACTTAGACCATCCTGGTTATGCAGTGCAGTTAACTCAGTTGATACCTCTAGGAGTCTTTTGGTTGCATGAGACCCCAATTTCTTCAATTTGGTTCCGTTTCTCACTTGTGGTGGAATTCTATTGTCAGGTTTTTGTTTAGAAAGCTGGAGACAGTTAAACTTATTAAATGTATACGGTCCATGTTCGAAGCGCAAGCCATTCTGGGAGAAGTTGGCCTCATCTGGATTGTTAAACATTAAGAGTCTTATCCTTGCTGGTGATCTTAACTTGACTTTATCTTCTGATGAAATCTGGGGAGGCAATGTATTATTGGGTAATTTGGCTTTATTTTTCAATAATCTTTTTCTTACAAAAGAGCTGATCGACGTGGTCCCGGGGAGAAGAGTGCCTACCTGGAGAAAGGGGACTCAGTTTGTAGCCAAAAGACTAGATAGAACATTACTGTCGGAAGACCTTATTGAGGTGGTTGGTATTTACAGAGCCTGGGTGGAATACTCGTTCATTTCCGACCATGCACCGATCCTTCTCCAATTAGATCTTCCACCGGTGTATAAAGCCTTCCCCTTTAAGTTCAATCCACTGTGGTCACAGGAGACTAATTTCTCTGTGCTTTTACAGAAGGTGTGGAAAGATCCTAAATATCTTACTGAGGAGGGGAAACAAAAGCGTTTGGTATGGAAACTCAAAGACTTGAAAATTATTACTAAAAGCTGGCAAAGAACTCTTCAGAAAAACAAATCGGCCCGACTGACTCATCTGGAGCAGGAGATCACATATCGGATCGAGAATTTGGTGGAGGGATCGAGCTCATCCTTATTGGAGATGTCACTAGAAGATCTGTAGAAGGAAAGGAATACTTTACTAAAGGAATCGGAGGAGATCTGGCCTCAGCGCAGTCGGGCGATCTGGATCAAGAGTGGTGACCAAAATACAAAATTTTTCCACAAGTTTGCGAGTTTTAGAAGAAATACTAAGTATCTGTGGGAAATTCATGGTGACCAAGATCTAGTGTTCAGGGGGCAGGAGCAGATAAAACTAGCAGCAATGAATCACTTCAAAGATTTTTATAAGGAGAAGCACGGAGCACCGATTTCAGAGCAGGTTAGGGTGGCATCTTTTTTTCCCAAAATGATTGATGAAACTGAAGCAGAGGGTCTTTACAAGCCGGTTGATAAAGAGGAATTGCAGAAGGTCTTAAAAAACTTTAAAGTGGACAAGAGTCTGGGTCTGGATGGTTGGACAGTGGAGTTCTTTAAGCATGATTTTTAAATTGTAGGGTAAGATCTGTTGGAAATGGTTGAAGAGTCTAGGCAAAAGGGTTTTATTCTAGGTGCATTAAACTCTACTTTCATTACATTGATTCCCAAAGTCAATAAACCCAACCAATTTGGAGACTTCAGACCGATCTCGCTGTGTAAGTTAAGTTATAAAATTATCTCTAAGATTTTAGCAGACCGGATAAAACCTTTCCTATCGAAGTCCATGTCGGAGGAACAACTGGGCTTCCTTCATGGAAGGCAGATTCAAGATGCAATTGGTACTGTGCATGAATGTATCCTTAGTATTAAAAAGAAAAAATCCAAATCCCTGGTTTTAAAATTGGATTTACAAAAAGCCTATGATTGTATTAATTGGGACATGCTCAGAATGATTCTCCTCTAGATAGGATTGGGACAGAATATGACACAATGGATCATGAGTTGTGTGACTTCAACTACTTTCGCAGTGCTGATTAATGGAGAGGCTACTGATTTTTTTAAGAGTGGGCGTGGTATTAGACAAGGATGTCCTCTTTCCCAACTTTTATTTATCCTAGTTATGGAAGGTTTGAGTCTGCTGCTGAAAGACAGCCAAAATGATGGAAGATTGGTCGGTATAAAAGTCTCAAGATCATTAAAGATCTTACATATTCTCTTTGTCGATGATGTAGTCATTATGACTAATGCAAATGTGCAGGAATGGTGGGAAATTGATAAGATTCTTAAAACCTTATGTTCATCCTCAGGACTCTCTATTAATGCTTCTAAATCTACTTTGCATCAAGCGGGTTTATCGTATTTGGATTTGCTTCTATACAAGTCACTCTTCCCATATAATTTTACAGAGCTGGATTAGGGCTTCAAGTATCTAGGTTTCTTTATTAAAGAGGGTTTTCAACGTAAAGAGGAATGGAGTTGATTGATCAAAAAGGTGGAAAAAAGATAAGTAACTGGTGTTACAGGTGGTTATCCTTAGGTGGCAGATTCACACTTTTAAAGGCTGTTTTGGAAAGTCAACCCATATATTGGTTGTCAATGGCGGTGGTCCCTACTTCTGTTCTGAAGGAATTGAAAAAGTTGATGTATAATTTTCTTTGGCATAGAACAAATGTGTCAAATCACATGCATTTGTGTCAGTGGGACCATTTAGCACTTCCCAAATCCCATGGAGGCTGGGGCATATGAAATATATTTGATTTTAGTACCTCTTTGGCTGCTAATACTCTTTGGAGAGTCTTAACAAGGCAAAGAATTTGGCATAGAGTCATTTGTGATAAGTATCTTCATGGTACTTCAGTAATAAACTGACTCAGATCTTCCTCTTTTATGAATCTTGGGGCATCCAGAATTTGGAGTGGACTGATTAAAGCGATACACCTTATCACTCATGGTCTGATTTGGATTCCGGAAAATGGCACTCAGATTGCCTTAGGAAAGGATCGTATCCTTAGTATGGGCAATTCTTCCTTTTTATCTCCAGATTTAATAAATGCATTACAGCACATAAATGTCGAGACACTCGCACAGATTAGTTTGCCCATAGTAGACCAGTCGTCCTCTTTTGATTGGCTTGGCAGCAGGGATTTGGGGCTCACAGGTATTATGGACAAGGAATGGAAACTATTTAGAGCAGCCCTCATTAATTCGGGCACTATCATCACAGAAAAAGAAGATAGTTTAAGGTGGGTGGGAGGGGATGCTTCGGGCGTCCCTACTGTGAAGAGTTTTTATTTGACTATCATTGAATCAAAAAATCTAAACAAAGTGGAAGCTTGGCAAAAATCTATCTGGAAGTGGAAGGTGCCTTTAAAGATAAAACTGTTCCAGTGGCTAGCTATGAAGGGAAAAATTCTTACCTGGGACTCTTTACAAAGAAGGGGCTGGGTAGGACCTGGGAGATGTCCTCTTCGTAGGGTGGACTCAGAATCTATTACCCATCTTTTTATTTCACGCCCTTTTGCTAGACAGATTTGGGATACTTTGATACTTGAGTTTAACCTTAAGTGTGGCTGGTTTGGAACTAATATGGCGGAAAGCATAAAATATTGGATTGAGGACACATCGGCATCCCCTCAATTTCCAACATATGTCTATTGGAATATTTGGCATGAAAGAAATAAAGCACTCTTTGAAGATTCATGCCCTTCTGTGGTGATTGTGATCTACAAGACGAAGGCACTTCTTACTTTTAAATCCACAGATAAAAAAGTTAAGATTCATCGAGATCTTTTGATTTCACACAACTATGCTGGTGCATTAGCCTGGTTTGATGGAGCAGCTCAGAAGGATGGCAGCAAGTGTGGAGCAAGTGGGATCATAAAAACCTCTGAAGCTGAAGAGTATAAGTGGACATTAAATTGTGGTAATGGAACAAACACCAAAGCTGAGCTTCTCAACGCGTGGGCAACCTTAATGCTAGCAAAAAAGTTATCTATTTCTAGTATCCAGGTGCTGGGAGATTCAAAAGTTGTTATAGATTGGCTATTGAACAAAGGCAGACTCAAGGTTGCAGCTTTGGAATGGTGGAAAATTAGGATAAAAGAATTAACAAGCACTTTCAGGTCTATAAAATATCAACATATTTTCAGGGATTACAATGTGGAAGCTGATAAACAATCCAAGTTGGCACTGGAAGTTAATGAAGGCTATATATACTATCATCAATGGATCAATGGAGCGGAGGGGCCTAGAAAGCAAATCAGGGTCCACTAGAACTTTGGAGAATTCTGTTTCTGTCCTTTTTTGGTTCTTTAGTTAATAAGCACTGCTTTTTGATGGAATATTCGGTATTGACGCATAGTAAATCAGCTTATATGTATTTTCATATTCCATTTTGAATCTCAGTTGGCGAGAACTGTGCTAAGTTATGTACATTGTATTGGGACTTATTTATATTTTGGAATCTTTTTGGAAAAGATGATGTAGAAGGAATCTCCTCTTTGAAGAGATTCGTGAAGAAAAAAAATTATATATTTTAATATAATTGAGCAAATTTTTTCCTGGAAAAAAGTTAACTTTGTCAATAACATCATGAAGCCTTGAACGCTATATAATTTTTATTTATTTAAGAGTTTACTAGTTTAAGTTAACTTTGTCAATAACAACAGATTTATTCTCTGTAAAATTTTATATAAAGACATTGCTCAAGGAACAAAGTATAAAAAATCTATTGGAGAACAATTCTTGTTGCATTCTTCATGTTTGCATCTCTTTTTCTCTACGCTTCGTCATATTTTTAGCTTTCATTATTGAGAAAATCTATGCCACAAGAATAACCAAAATATATTGTCTA
>JASDQU010216597.1:0-16126 GCA_032191745.1 Picea mariana | reverse complement strand
AGATGTATTCCGACGCCTTAAAGCTACATAGATTTATCGTTCAATGCACAAATCTGCGGTCGGGGAAGCATACACGCATGAACTACAAGTGGTACTTAAGCGCACATTGTTGGCCACCCTTGTAACCCTTATTGGTACCCCTTCGAGTGGTAGCGCATCAAACAACACATGTATACAGATCGATCTAGATATCCTGAAGGCCTCTGTAGATAAACCAATTGACCGCTTGACTGCTATAGTGTCAACGAGAACAACACTCGGGAAGATACTCTCTAGTACCTGGGTAGTTGGGTAGTACGACTAAGGGTATGGTCTAGCCTCCTTGGTGCCTTAAGATATTGAGCTGAGCACTACTGTTGGACCCTGCACATATATCAGAGAGCTATAGCACAGGGCAAGCCCTTGTATGTAGAAACCCTGAATGCCCTAACCCTTGGGAAGGAAACAACAACAAAACAAACAAGATATATTGTCGTGCAACTTTACCTTCTGCATTCCGATTGCGAAATTACTACACATTTTTTTCTATTAAGAATTTGGGCATTCCACCACTACAATATTATTCAGATCGGAGTATAACTCCGCAGGAATAAAATGGTGGTCCCGTCGACACACTTATTTGGGACCTATCCCATTGGATTCCTCTCTTTGCCTTGATTCCCATGGTACCTATCATTTTTAATACAAAATTTTTAGTGGACCCGATCCCTTTCCCGACACCCTTATTTGGCCCCTATCCCATTGGATTCCCCTATTTCGCCCTGATCGTCGTGGTACCTATCAATTGTCACTGTTCTTCTCAGTGGTCTCACCCACCCCACTCGACCCCCTTATTCACCCCCTATCCCATTTGCCTGGCCATTTTTTTAAATGGCCACCACCTGCATCCAAGAACTCAATGCATTGGTTGCTGACAACCTCCAGAACAAGGACGACATCAAGAATATCAATGCCAACATTAGCTCGCTCAATTCCTCTGTTAAAATCCTCTAGGACCAATGTGCCCACATCAAAGACATCAAAGCCACACTTGACCAATTGATGGGCAGTTCCTTGAACCCTTAATCTTTTGAACAACCATCCTATCAAGAAGACCATGACTGTTCCCATTACCAAGGTCCTCATTCTATCCACCTTTCTTGAGACCTGCGCCTTCCTAAAATTGAGGTGAACAAATTTGATGGTTCGGATCCCACAGGCTGGGTCACTCAAATGGAACATTATTTCTCTTTGCATGGCATTATTGATGATTTAGCCAAGCTTCGTTATGGTATCCTACATCTAGATTTGGAACACTGGAAATGGTGGCAATGGCGTCGAAAGGCATGCTAAGGGTATGTTGCTTGGACACAGTTTGTTGCAGAGCTTTATGACTGCTTTGACTCTGACACCTACCATTTAGGCTGTTTGACCAAGTTGAAGCAGTCTGGGATAGTGAAAGACTTTATAGCAACATTTGAGCACTTGGCTTTCAGAACGGAGGGCATGTCAGATGCCTTCTTCAGGGAATTCTTTATCAGTGGCCTAAAAGATGAAATCTGTGCCCATGTTCTCATGGAACGCCCCCAGACTTGGTTGGAAGCTACTCAACGAGCCAAGGAAGCACAACAGATTGTCTCCTCCCAGATCCACAAACCATCCTTTCTCCCTCGCCCTAAACCCACCAATTTCGCCCCTCCTGCAACTCCCCTCAAGATCCAAAAATTAACCAGGGTCGAAATAACTGAATGCCAACTCAAGGGTCTTTGTTATGATTGCGATGACAAATATTTCCCTGAGCACAAGTGTAAGGAACAAAAGCTTTTTATGGCCATGAATGAGGATGTTTCTGAAGAAGAGGCCGTTGTTTCACCTGTGGATGAGCTGCCACCACCATCTGATTTGACAACATCCTTTGATCCACCAGAAGTTGAACCGGTGATTTCACTTAATGCTCTCACTGGCTTCTCTGCTCCCCAAACCCTCAAGTTAATTGGTTACATTAAAAATAGGAAAGTCATCATCCTTGTGGACAGTGGTAGCACCCATAATTTTATTCATCGTCGAATTGCCCAAGAAGTCAATTGTTACATCTGTGTCGTCAATAATTTTCAAATCATGATTGCCAATGGAGGTTCCATGAAATGTGGAGGATGTTGTGAAAATGTGTGGCTCCAAATTGGTCAGTATCACTTGAAATCCCACATGTTTGCTATAGACATGGGTGGTTGTGACATTGTGTTTGGTGTCGAATGGTTACGCACTCTCGACCCCATTCTCATGGATTTTAAGGACTTAACCATGCAATTCCAACATGAGGGACAACAATATAAGTTCCAAGGCATCACAACAGGCTCCCCTGAGATCATCAGTTCCCATCAAATGGAAAAGCTCGTAAAAAAGTCATTCTGGCATTATTGCCCAACTCCACTCCATTCAAACTGTTGAGACACCCTCTGTGCATGCCGATCTCCATTCTATCCTCTCCCGCCACCAAGTTGTTTTTACCACTCCCAAGGAACTTCCCCCTTCCCATGGCGTCCATAATCATTCCATTCCTCTCATACCGGGAAGTCTTCCTCCCAATGTTCGCCTTTATCATCATCCCTTTGCCCAGAAGAATTAAATTGAGAAAATTGTTTATGAATTGCTAGAAGCAGGTGTTATCCATCCTAGTACCAACCCCTATTCTTCCCTTGTGGTCATGTTACTCAAGAAATAAGGTACTTGGCATATGTGCTCTGATTTTTGTGCCCTCAACAAACTCACAATCAAAGACAAATTTCCCATTCCTGTCATTGATGACCTCTTGGATGAATTGAGTGGTACTTAGTACTTCACCAAATTTGATCTACGTTCTGGCTACCACTAGATCCGTATGAAAGAAGAAGACATTCCCAAGACTGCATTTCGAACTCATGAGGGTCACTATGAGTTCTTGGTAATGCCCTTTGGCCTGTCTAATGCTCCCTCCACTTTCCAAAGTCTTATGAATCATGTCTTCCGTCATTTTCTCTGTCTTTTTGTCATAGTTTTCTTTGATGATATTCTCATCTATAGTAAAACTTGGACATCCCATCTTGCCCATGTGGATCAAGTTCTCCATCTACTCTCTAAGCACAAGCTTTTCCTCAAACAAATTTAAATGTGCCTTTGGAGCCTCATCAGTGGAGTACGTGGGTCATATTGTTGGCAAGGATGGTGTATGGGTGGATCCTAAGAAAATTGAAGTTATGCAGGATTGGCCCCGCCCTAAAACTATTAAGAGCTTGCGTGGTTTTCTGGGTTTAACGGGCTATTATCGAAAGTTTGTTCGGAATTATGGCAAAATTGCAACTCCTCATTTCTCTCCTTAAAAAGAATGCTTTCACTTGGACTCCAGCTATTGATCACTCCTTCCAAGCCTTGAAAGACGCTATGTGCTCGACCCCTGTCCTAGCACTTCCAGACTTCACAAAGGCTTTCGTACTAGAATGTGATGCTTCCGGGAAAGGAATTGGTCCGTCCTCATGCAAGATGGAAGGCCTTTGGCCTTCACTAAGAAACAACTTTCAGAGAGACATTTGGGCCAATCCATTTATGAAAAAGAAATGTTAGCTATTCTGCATGCTATGGATCTCTGGCGTCCTTATTTATTGGGACAATGCTTCCAAATTAAAATTGATCATCAGAGTCTTAAGTATTTTTCGAAACAATGAATTTTCTCACTGGAGCAACAAAAATTGGTGACCAAGCTATTTGGATATGATTATGAGATCATTTACAAGAAGGGGAAGGAAAATGTAGTTGTATACGCTCTTTCCAAGAAGTATGAAGAAGACAGGTCCCTTTTGTTTCTCTTCTTCATTGTACCAGATTGGCTCCAAGTTGTTCGTCAGGAATGGCTACAAGACCCCAAAATTTCTAGCATGATCCATAAATTGCAACACAATTCTCCAGTTTCTCCAGGGTACTTTTGACACAATGAAGAGCTGTAACACCCCTGTTTACCCCAGCTTGTAATTAATCATTAATTAGGGTTACCATGTGTGGCATGGGAACAGTGTAAATGTATTATTGTTTGAGTTGCCAATAATTGACTGTGGGGGTGAAGCCTTGAAAGTACTGGCCATGATATCACTAGAGGAAAGAATGTGAAAACTATAAGAGAGGGTTCATTATATCAAATAACCTCAAATTTCCCTTTGATGAGGATAATAAACCTCCTTTGGATCCCAAGGAGAGAACAATTAATGAAGAAAGGACCAGTGGTTGAATTATCAACCACCCCCATGAATGGAAGCATGGTCTAGTTGCAGAATGTCAGTTCGAAGTACCACTGGTTTTGGCAGACCAGGCTGACCTGAGTTTCCTTCTGATAGAAGGAACAAGATGGAACAAGGAAGAACCTTCCCGAGAAGGGTGTGTGTGTAAGGGAATAGACCCATGCAGAAAGTAAAAAAGAAAAGAGACACCAGACGAGAACGCAAGCTCGAAAGGAGATGCACGAACCAAAAGTAAGTGCAGAGAACACGACCTGAAGGACCCGAATGCGAGCTTGATGCCAAGGAAGCATCTGATAAACCTCGCAGGGATATTGTGACAAAGAGAAGGTCTTTGAGAGATGGCATAGTTCCCTAGTGATATCATGGCTTGGCATGGGGTTGGCCAGAGTGCTAAGGATGAATGCCTCTGAGCCTATGGTTGGGTGGAAAGGCACACACCCAAAGTCAGTTAGTTGGCTGCAACTTGTAATAGATAAGTATTCTCCTACCCTATGTAATTGAGCTGTAATTGTGTAATAAAATTGGATATACTATGAATGTTTTCAGGGATGTGCATGATTGCTTAATGGTTATACTGTATCCCTTTTATTTCTGCTTGATTGTGTATTTAGGCAAGTAAGAAATTTTATGGTTCGGACATGACTTGTACTCGGAAATGCTTGAGCCCTGTGGTGGCTTAAGCTAGAGCCATGAACCGTGAGTTCGTCGACCTTGGGCACAGTTTCACGTATGCATGTCGACACTCTTAGTTGTCCTGCATCCCTTGGAGGGAGGAGTTTGTTAAAGCTCAGGAGAGATAGTGCATGTATGCATAGGGTCTCTGCGAGGCAAGCAGAGACCGAGAACCACTTAAATTCTAGAGTTGATGAACGAGCGCAAGGGGTGCGCAAAAGAATTCTTCTAAGTCTTAAGTTCAAGAGAAAGAGTGCAAAGCTCTTAAGCCATTCAATGCTAACAAAGCTCAGGAAGAATAGCGAGATTGAAGTATCGAAAGGGAAGGTTCCTTTGTATGGAAGACAAATAACGAGATCTCTTTGGGAAGAGCCAAGGTCTGTTGTGACCATTGGATACGGGAAAGACCACGGGAGTTGACCCCTTGAGTCCTTCGGACTTCGCGAGTTCGGCGAATTGAGCGAATTCGTCGTAAGGGAGGTAAAATTCCCGAAGTCCCGAAGTTAATCTGGGCCTTAGATCTGAGGATGCCCAGGAACCATCCCGACCGTCAGATCTAGGAGGTAGTTAGTCCGGCGTTAACCGCTTTGGGAGAATAGAGGCTTAGTAATGCCAAAACCCCCGAAGAACAAAGTAGCAAAGTAATGTGGACCGTGGATCTATGGATCCTTCGGGACCCCTCTCGACCGTTCGATCGAGGGAAGGTGGGTATCATATCGAGAGCACGTGGGAAGGCATGTGTCGAGTCATGGTGTTTCCAAGAGTGGCGCAACAGTGAGACCCTGAGAGGAGGTTGTGAATCGTCGATCTGGGGACTACATGGATAGATCAGGACCGTCAGATCTAGGTCGTGGTCAGCCCGACGCTGACCAACTCCGAGAGATTTCAGTCGAGGAGTGAGTCAACCTCCCGAAGTCCCAAAGTGCCGAAGTCCATCCTAGCCGTTGGTGCCAGGAGACATGTGGCACCAGATCCTTCGCTTCAGAGGTTTAGTGCTCCTGAGAAAAATGGATTGTGTGAAGCGAGAACTCTCGAAGGCTCGGACGTCGGAGTTCACCTAGGCCGTCGATCTCAGAGGACAGGTGTCAGAATATCTGCGACTTTGGAGAAAAGTCACTCCGTAGGAAAGCTTGTGGCAAAAGGCGAGAACTCCTGAAGGCCGAAGTGCCGAGGTTCATCTCGACCGTTGATAGTGGGGGACGTGTGTCTTGAGATCTGACATTCTGGAAGGATTTCACTCCAGAGGTTTGCGTTGGTGAGTACTTTGGAACTCTCGAAGCGCGAAGTCCCGAAGTGATCTGAAGCCGTCGATTCGTGGGAGACACACGTCGATAGATTGTTAACTTCGGGTGAAAGCCTTTCGGGAGAAAGCGAGTGTGGAGAGGTAGAAACTCCTGAATGCCGAAATCCCGAAGTAAACCATGACCGTTGATTGGGAAGGACGTGTGGTGCACGATCCTTGACTTCGGAAGAAAGTACTCCAGGAGGACGGATTGTTGGAACATTCGGATCACTCGAACGCCGAAGTCCCGAAGTAAACCAAGACCATTGATCTGGAAGGACGCGTGGCGCACGATCCTTGACTTCGGAAGAAAACGCTCTGGGAGAAAAAGGCTGCAGAAACGCCCGAAGCTCCCGAATGCCGAAGTCCCGAAATGAAACTAAGCCGTTGATTTACAATGGACGCATGGCGCTTGATCTAGAACTCCGGGAGGAAAGGTTGTAGGAGTGTCTGGGACTCCCGAACACCGAAGTCCCGAAGTGAACCAGGACCGTCGAAATCCCTAAGGACACACAGCGTTGGATTGTGAACTTCGGAAAATTGCCATTCCGGGGTAATTCGTGCGGTGGTTGTCTTGGCGCCTGTTGTTTTGGTGTCTGGTCACAACTCATGATCATATGCAAGTATAAGGGAATGGAAGAACCTGAAGATATTTTCCAGTTCTGAGCTCGGTTCGGAGCATGGAGGCCGTGGCTAGAAAGCCCTGGAAGAGCAGAATGGAGTAGAATCCCTGAATGAGGACATCGATTTCCCTTAAGAAGTGTGGAATTTTTACACCCCGCCATGGGTGTGTTACAAGAGCTTCGCTACAAAGGCTGTTTGTATTTAAGAAAACAATCGCAACTTCAATCCCCGGTGCTTTTTGAGCTTCATGCTTCACCCATAGCTGGGCATTCAGGGGTTTACCAAAACCTATGAACGGGTCAAATTTTTTTTTTTTCTACGATGGTATGAAACAGGACGTCCGCACCTTTGTGGCCGAATGTGAGGTCTGTCAATGCAACAAGGGAGAAACAGTCAAAGCTCCGGGCACACTCCAACCGCTTCCAATCCCCCTTGCTATTTGGAGAGATATTTCAATGGATTTCATTGTTGGCTTACTTGAATCGGGCAATAAGTCGGTCATCATTGTGGTCGTCGATCGTCTTTCCAAATATGCTCATTTCTGTGCTCTTCAACACCCATTCACTGCATCCACAGTGGCTCAAATCTTCATGGATGATATCTTCGAGCTTCATGGCATGCCTCATTCTATTGTCTCTGACAGAGATCCCACTTTCATCAACAATTTTTGGCAAGCATTGTTCAAGCTACAGGGCACCCAATTGCATCTCAACACCGCCTATCACCCCCAAATGGATGGCCAGATTGAAGTTGTCAACAAGTGTTTGGAAATATATTTGAATTGTTTTGCATTTGAGAGGCAAAATCAATGGGCTCAGTGGTTACCCCTCGCTGAATGGTGGTACAACACACCTTACCATATAGCTACTCGCATGACTCCTTTTGAAGCAGTATATGGCCAAAAGCCACTGTCGGTTTTCTCATACATGCCAGGTGTTTCGAAGGTTCAGGAGGTTGACAAAACTCTTACAGTGCGAGAGGCTATTCTTCGTGCCCTCAAAGACAATTTGGTCTTGGCTAAGAATCGCATGAAGCAACAAGCAGATCAAGGTTGTTTCGAACGTCAATTTGCTGAAGGGGTCCAGGTGTTTCTTCGACTGCAACCTTATAAGCAAACTTCACTCAAAGTTGAACACTGTCAGAAACTTGCTCCCAAATTTTATGGTCCTTATACAGTGCTCAAGAGAGTGGGATCGGTGGACTACCAATTAGCTCTTCCCAACCACTTTAAGCTACATCCTATTTTTCATGTCTCCTGCTTAAAGAAGGTAATTGGAACTAAGTGCCAAACTCAAACCAGTCTCCCTGAGTTGGATGAAGAAGGTTCCATCTGGTTGCAGCCACAAGTAGTCTTGGACCAACGAGAGCGCCGTCTTTGTCAGTGCACCATCAAGGAAGTGTTAGTCTAGTGGAAAGATACAACTCCAGAAGACGCCACCTGGGAGCCGTCCACCATTCTACAACAATTTCCTTATCTCAAGCCTTGAGGACAATGTTGTTCTTCAAGGGGGAGGGCATGTTAGGGACCTAACCTCCCTAACCTCTCATGTAGGTAGAATAATATATTTCCATGTAATAAAGGCCAATATTAATAAGGCCTAGTAATAAGGAAGAATAAGTCAAATGTAAGAAGACCTAATAAAAGCTTCCGATTCTAGAAGGATCTTCCTCTAGATTGTTCTTTTGGATAGATAGATTTAGTATAAATAGGAGTAGAGGGTATGAGAAGTTTTGTCTTGAGAATTATTGTAATAGAGCGCTGCTCTGCCGGAGGTTACCACCTCAAAGAGGCAAGTGAACATTGTTTCCTATCACTAAAGGTATTATTTTGTTGCTGTGGTTTCATATATTGTGTTGTTCCATTGTTATTCTCTGCAATATTTATGTTTTCTGCTATTCTAATAGATCTGGTACCTTACAATTTGGTCCTTGTCTACTTGCGACTTGAATAAGATAGTTACATAACCCTGGGAACCCATATGAGTTTTTGGAGTGTAATCCAATGTTTTGGCCCACTTCGCAGCCACCCAACCTTTTATGGCCTTTTCTGAGAACTGTAGCCCTCCGTTGAATTTTCCGATAAATGCCCTTGCTAAGTATTGAAGGATAACATTCTTTACCTCCTCCTCCAGAACGTCAATGTCCATTGCGTCAGATCATTGCTTGATGCACTGAGACTTTTTTTTCCTTTTGGTTCCTCCCCTCCGATTGTTTGTCAGAGCATTTTTTGGGTCAGATGGAGAGTTCCAGTTGGATAAGGAGCGCACCAGGTCTATAGGGAGGAAATGAAGGAACGATTGTGCCAGAGGGTATTCATCGATGGTTTTTCGGGAGTGTGCAGCGTCGTCCTGGTAGGGAGTGATGACAGGGGTTTTGCTGCCATTCTGTGTAAGAAATGGGACACTTGGGAGATGTGCGATCTCATGATTGCTAGCAGACACGAGGGTGGATGGCCTAAGGCCGCCATTGTTGGCAGGCTAGGTCATAAGTGCACCAGACTTGTGCTCCTCATTCCAGGAAGATAACTCTGCCTTTTTCTTTCCCAGCTTGAAAAGTGATTTCCTTTGGGATTTGGGCATTTGGCTTCATTTGCAGCTTGGAGACTGATTTACCCCAGCTTTTTGGCATTTGGCGTTAGGTTGGCATTTGGCACTAGGCAGGTTGCAGCAGAGGTATTTTATTTTTTCAGTTATGTTACCTGTGGGTTTATTTTGTATTTTAAAAGTTCTGTTCTGTGTTCCATTTATTTCCCAGTTCATGGCAGAAAGCTCATCACCTTGGATTCATTCCATAAGGCAAGGCATTTGATAAAGAAATTAAACTTGAATGATGGGCTCATATGATATCGCTAAAGGGATATATGTCAATAATTTGTTTCTTTGTTTGTGTTCTGTTTGGTTGATATGGGGAGGGGCATCTTTTGATTTTATGCTAATAAGCCAATGGTGCGTGAACTGAATATTAATGGTAGGTTTAGATTTAGATTTGATTAAATAAATAAAGATGTTGACGTCTATTTTCCATTGAGATAATTGAGGGGGGTGATGTTTAGGGTTTTTAATGGTAAACTACTAATTTCTTTGAAGTATAATTATTGATAGTTGACTCTTTTGAGGCTTAAGTCTATGCACATAAAATAAAATACAGGCTAAAACTAAGGAGAGTTGCCATAGAGAATGGGGGATAAAGGAGAGGAATTAGCCTCATCCTCTGCAATCAGCAATTGGAGGATCATGCAGATGAGTTAAAGAATGTGCTGGCTAGCGAGAATTACAATATTTTGTATTGCGGGTGCAATATTTTTTTTCATATACAGTGTAACTGTTCTTGTACATGAGACCTACAGATTCCATTTCTTGTTCAGTTGCTATTTTTCCTGTTTCTGGTAACATAGCCCAGAGCTGAGGAGTCCTGCCTACGAAAATTTTGTAGGAAAATCCTGGGAGGTGCCCTATATTGAGGACTGCTATCACTCCTAGCAACCAAGATAGATAGTTAGATAGATTTTTGTTAAACTGTGCACGAGACTGTAGGCAATAAAAATAAGTGGTTACAACTTCCCTGACATGTATATTTAACAGTAGAAAACAACTAAAAAAGCATGTGCTTGGTGACATTGCAAAAATATTATAAATTATGGTTACATTGTAGGCATTGATTCCCTTGCAGTGGCCCCTACTTGGTCTTCATGGAATGCAGCTTCCCATTTTGATCCTTCTCTAATATGTGAGTACACATATTTTACACAACCTCTCCTCCCATGGTTCCTCGGGTTTGCTCCTATGTCCCTATTTCATACCGTACTGGTTCTTAGCTGAGCCATTGTATGTTTTTCATGATGTGTTTAGTTTCAAATAACATTGAATTTTGATTTCCCCTTGTTTGTTGAAGTTTTCTTTGTAGTACTGTTGTTTCCTATTGCTGTGTTTTTTCCATTTCCCCTTTCTATAGCATTGGGGGAATAATTTTATGATGGAGAATTGGCTGCTTGAAAATTAAGTAAAAAAAAACTGGGCTAATTGAAAATTGATATATTCTTATGAGGGATCTCAGAATGGGGTACTGGCTGCTTGGGAATCAAGCCATTAGGTCATTTTTGCTAATTGAAAATCAGTGTTCTTGTGAGGTTTTATTTATTTTTGGGTTACGCATTCCGTAACACTTCTAACAAAAGTAGTCAGGGTCTGGGTGTGCCGACTGGTGTGGGGTTACAACCCAAGTAGCCAGTGTTTTTGGTACAGAACAGAGTGTGGTTGTTGGTACAGTTGCTTGAGTGTGCGTGGTCAAAATTATAGTATTAATAATTTAAAAATTAGTCTTCAATATATATGGTTCTGCTATAACTTAGTGGAAAGGTTACAGGGACATGGGGAGTGCAAGTAGATTTGAAAATGGGAAAGTTAGCAGTAATGCTCTTATAGTTTGGCATTCTAACAGTTTGGTGAGATAATAGAACACACAAAGTTTAAAACTCAAATCAAATCCATTTGCATGAAAAATACAGAGTTTCACAAATCTGAACATTGTATGGTTATTGGATAAATCAAATCTCGATATCAACCAGGTTAATCATTGATTTGATAGGTTTTGTAACAGATCACATGGAAAATGCACATTAGTTCTTAAATGAGATTCTTGGAATATGGCACGAGTATTATAATGTGTACAAATCAAAATTATAGATAACTTCCTTACTGTTGGTGTTTGTCACTAGGACGAGATGTGGTGAAGTCTTTTCCAACGGCATGGTTTCTTTCCCTTTGGCAATGCAGCTCGTAACAAGTAGATAAGAATCCAAGTACTAGGCAATAAATGAATCTCCAACTATACTGTGTTTGAGTTGTTTGTTATCAATTTCTAGGCACAAGATTTTTTCATTGCCTTTTCAATCACGACAAAGCCAAAGTGGCTCTAATCCTGCTATGAGAGGCCGCAATCTTGTTACCTAACTTGAGACTTGTCATACCTTAATCTGATACTCTTTAATGCTTCAAATTACATCTATAATATACCTGTAAACCCAGTCTGGATTAGTACGGAATCATGGATTAGTATACTGGACTGCATACATAATTTACAGAGTTACAAAATTGATAACCAAGGTATAGTTTTGTTTTCAGCCATGTCATCCAAACATTTATCCATGGCATCCCAAGAATCTTGACAAACATTATATCTATGACATAAGAACAAAATAAAAAGCTTGATAAAGCAGAACAGGGACCAAAATAACGGATGGGAGCTGGCCTTATTGCTCGGAGGAGCTTGGCCCTGGCTTCTCTTCTTTGGCAATGGTGGTCAAAGGCGGGTCCATTCACTTTTGAGCATGCTCAAAGCTTTATCTTCAAACTCTGCCCGACGGTAACTCTCCTCTTGGTCTTTGTACGGCTCAATAAATCCACAAGCTCTTGATGCAATTGGTCCAGCAGTTGTTTCTTGGAATTGGAAGGAGTGTCTTGTAAAGCAGATTGAAGCCCTTGGTGGGCTATAAATTTCTCCAGCCATTCACTATTCTAAAATGGTCAGGGAAGAGGGTCTCTCTCTGTTCTTTGTAGACCTGCCACAGGCATGTTTTGCAGGWTCTGCCATTGCTATAATGGAGATGCAGAATGCAACTCTGAACTTTAGACACAGGAAATTCAACTAAATGGAGCGAGCATGAAACAGGCAGGTGACATGACTCTTCGTTCCCATCAACAATTGATAAAGACGAGKGGATGGTAATTACTCRTTAATAAAAATGGGCTTCAAGTTAATATTTGTGGAATATATTTGTCAACTAAGTTTTCATTAAAGACTTACTCTATATGATTCAAGTTTCAGTTTGGCTAAATGGTTCAGGTTTATATGATTCTGGTTTGGAGTTGTAATCCATTTGGTGATGCAGGTGCCCCCAATGTTTCAGTGCTTTTGGCTGTTTATTTCTGTCATTTCGATATCAGGTGACCCCAATGTTTCAGTTCCTTTTAGCTGTTTACTTCTATCATTTTGAGCTTTACTACTTCAATTACTCTAGTAAGTCTGCATTGGTAATACCTTTCTGTATATAGCCACGCTGCATCAAACAGCTGCTCTAGCGTGTCTTGGTTTTTCAGTCAAAACATTCTTGATTGCTAATACCCTCTTCTCATTGTAGCATTTGGCTCCTGCTTATTTGGATGCAAGTGCTAACAATTTTCTTTGCCATTTTCTTTTTTTTCAACCAGCCCAATCTTGATTATTTATTTGATTTGCCCGTGTTTCCCCACTGTTCTGCTAAGGTAGGGCATGTCTAGAAATTGTTAAATCCACAGATTTGAGTGATTATTTCTGTATAATCCGAGTGCCCCAGGGGTTTTTCAGCATGTTGAATCCATTTTTGAATGCAGAAATAGATTTTAAACAACAAAAAATAATGATTTCGTGAAAATTTATATCACCAAATTCCAACGAAAAAACCCATTTCGTAGAACAGTTAGACAATGCCGCTAGCAATTTATCCTTTGACAAGGATAATAATTACTTTATAATAAGTTTGGGAAGAAATCCTAAGCGAGAATAATCCACTCCAGCCAAGTTGGTGAAACAGAGTTCGTTACATCAAAGAATCCAGCTCAAAGCTCCCGTTTTCCAAAACGAGAGTTTGATGAGAAGTTGAGAACATGGATGAAGAAATATCTGTTTTTTAATTGATTCCTTAAATTGTGTCCTGCCCTAGGTTTAGTTGGGACCTTGGGTTGGTTTATTCTTTAGGTTTGTTTTCTCTCTATTAAATTAATTTTTAGAATTGTTCCTCTTTCCTTGGATCTAGACAACTGGGCCAAAACCCAGATCTCAACCCGAGATTTTTTTTTATCCTTCTTTAGTGACTGAAGGCAATTTTACAAATCTTAACAGCCGAAACCGAAATCTTAACCCGAGATTATTTTTCTTTAACACTAAAGGCAATTTTACAAAACCTAACACTAACGACAATTGGGCACACTCTAGCACATAGGTTATATATCCGATATAATTTACGTCTCTTCATTGGGGTTAAGAAAAGTTTGGTTCTTTTGGAAAGAACCAGATTCTTTAAGCTCAAGTCAAGGCATGAATTTATTTGGGCTGTTGAAAATGATATTTTCTAATGAGGTGTTATTTATATTTTTACAAGCAAAATTGGTAACTAAACAAGGAGCTTGGCCCTGGCTTCTGGTGATTCGAAAGTTGCCAAAAGGCATCAACATAAACTTCTGAGCAAGACAAGGTCATAAGCAATTGAGGTCACAATAGACAACACTTGATATAAGAGGAGTTCATAAACAATTGATATAAAAGAAAAGGTCAACAGAAGGTGGCAAACTCTTCTCACCACCTTTCATCATGACGAGATTATGGTGGCATAGTTCTGATCACTATCTTACATCATGATGGGATTATGGTGGGCTCGTTTTCCACTCGCGTGAGACAATCGGTAGTGCCTCCATCAATTTTAGATAGGGCTCCCAGTTCCCTCATTGGAGCACGATCCCCTTCCCCTTACGTTTGACCTAAGTAAAGAGTCATTCTTCATCCTTGGCGTTCTGAAAGTTTATTTTTCCCACCCATGTTTCCCTACTAATCTCACAGAGATCGCATAGACAAATTCACTTTCTTCGACAGATTTCACTACTTGCATGCACATAAACACATTGAATTGGTTTCTTTTATTGTTCGTATCACTGCTTTGAGCATTATAATACTGTCAAACACATGAAATGATTTTATATTATATTTACTTATCTGGTCAGGTCAGTCATTTTAAAGATTTTATCAAAAATTGATTTGATTTTAATCAGTGGCAAGTTTTGCGGAATTGGGTTTTTTTAAAGAGGTAAAAGAACCTAGAAACCTGATTTTAATCAGTGGCAAGTTCTGCGGTATTGGATTTTTTTAAAGAGGTAAAAAAACCTACAAACCTGATTTTAATAAAATCCAGTGGCAAGTTTTGCGGTGTTGGATTTTTTAAAAGAGGTAAAAAAACCTAGAAACTCCAAAAATATTATTAAAAAAATCCAGAAACCTCTAATATTATTATAAAACCTCTAGAAAAACTTATAAATATAAATTATGAAAATTCTGCAACAAATTATCACATATAATTCACTTTTTCAAGAACGAGTTATTTATATTATAAAAAAAACCCAGAAACTTCAAATATTATTAAAAAAACTCTAGAAAAACTTGTAAATATAAATTACGGAATTCAGCGACCAGTATCACATATAATTCACATTTTCAAGAATAAATTATTTATCTTGATTTATTATAAGTTACTTGGTTTGAAATTCTTCTCAGTCTAAATAAAAATGCATATATTTTTTTCATACTTTACATGATTTTCCCAAAGGGTAAACTCAATTACAAGAAAATTGGACCATGTCGAATTTCGAGAAAGATTTTTGATTATGTATATAAGCTATAATTGCTGGAAGATTTTTACATTTCTCCAATATTCAATGTGATCGACTTATACGAGTTTCATGAGGGAGAAGAGAATGATGAAGAAAGTACTCTTATTGAATGGAAGAAACAACTATCTGTTAAACTAGATGAAGAATTAGAACAAATCTCAGCGAAGAGAGTTAGCAAAAAGATCCAAAATAAAGAATATTATGAATATCTATTTAAGTGGAGAAACAAGGGTTTTAAAAATGCATCATGGGTTTCTAAAAATGAGCTAGCACGTCTACAAGGATCTTCTTTGCAGAATCTACAGTTGCATCCACATGAGTTGGAGCTCATGTTTTTCTTATCAAGGATGTCTGACGCATGAGCATCTTTGGCTTTAAACAATCTGCATCAACACAAAACATTTCGATTTCAAGTTAGTAAATTGTAGGGTGAAATAAGTGTTGCAACTCCTGTTGCTGCAACACCAGTGCTGTAACTTCCATTGCTATGACACCAGTGTTGTAACTCGCGTTGTTGTAACACCCGTGCTGCGAAACATGTTGCTGCAACACCAGTGTTGTGACTCCCATTGCTGTAACACTTGTTGTTGCAACACCCATGCTGTAACACACGTTGCTGCAACACCAACGCTTCAAGTCTAGGCAAGTGGAAATTTTGTTAGAGTGTTGCGAATCATGGCTCCATGTGTTTTACAAAAATTTCGTGACAATTGGTGGGTGTTATCCCCGATATCTAGGGATAACTAGGAGATCATGTCTCGAGGCCCACATGATCCCAGACATGGAGTACGAGAGCGGATCGATTTGAGCATGGCCCTTGAGGGCCCATCTTTCTTCTTCTTAGCCAGACTTGTCCTACCAACAATACCAGCCTCCATCACTACCGGCTT
>JASDQU010216594.1:2098-12886 GCA_032191745.1 Picea mariana | reverse complement strand
GACCTCTGTCATTCTCCTCTGCATTTCAATATCGATCAGTCTACTTTGTTGAATAATGCACAATTAGCCTTTTTTCGGCTGATGCATAATTAGCTACCAAAACAAAAATGTCATTTACGTTCTACTTTTCAATATATTCCTTGACAGTTTTCAACCAATTGATATATTCCTTCCTCTCCTTGTTTATCATATACTCGCTCAGGTAATTTGCCAGGCCGGGCTTGATGCCTCGCACTTCCAGGTATTTATGAAAGGCCTTCTGTAAACTCTCATCCAAATCACTGCAACCCAATAAACAAAAGATCACATCAATAAACCCAATTTTCATATATTTAAGCCAACC
This sequence comes from Picea mariana, assembly GCA_032191745.1. Taxonomy (NCBI): domain Eukaryota; kingdom Viridiplantae; phylum Streptophyta; class Pinopsida; order Pinales; family Pinaceae; genus Picea; species Picea mariana. Next base: position 12,543 of record JASDQU010216594.1, on the reverse strand, counting down.
CTCAAAAGCCTAAAGTTCCAAAGCTCTAAATCCCCAAACCCCAGAAGCCTAAAAATTCAAACCCTATAAACCCCAGAAAACTTGAAAATCCACGCCCCCAAAACCCGAAGAAATCTGATACTCGAACCCTACAGACCCTTCAAATGAAATGACGAAAAGCAAAGAGATAAGGCATCATAATACTCACTTGAAGTCAGGTCCATCGTACGGAATTCGATCTCCTTCATCTGATGTATTTTTATATGGGTGTTTGAAGGCCATGGCATCGATTGAAACCTCTTTATCATAACCAGTGCAAATAAACTCGACGAAAGGGCCTTCTCCTTTAGAAATAGTGACTGTTAAATAGACATGGGGTTCAACAGAAGCGATATTACTGTCACCATCTTCTTCCTCGTCATCATCGTCATCCATGTCCCCCGGCATAACTTCAACTTTTATATCCTCGTTACCATATTTCTTCCGCAACATAACCGCCTGATTGCCCAGTATGTCTTCGATCTCCCAATCTATGGTGCCCGGGAGTTTAGCATCCTGCAAACACATTCAATACAAAGGAACCATGACTATATGCAACTCTTCAAAGCGAGATTATAAGCTCTTAGAGGTTTTGTTTTTACTTTACCTCGGTGGGAGGGTCCGATTCAAGCGCACACTGAATCTCGTCTTCGAGCAGTTCCAGTAGATTTCCGTTGGATTTCGTATAGACTGCAATTGAAGTAGCCTTGCGGCTAGAAACCCATGGTGTTCCCTTGATTATTTCTTTCCTGCAACGGTTTTGAAACGCAAACCCGATGGCTGAATGGATGAACCTATGATGCTTTAAGGCTCTGAAAGCCTCTGGTGCTACAGAAGACGCTGCCCTGCGGACCGCATAGAACAGAGACATAACTAACACAAATTTCCCCGGAGCTAAAACCCTGTGTAGGGTTTAAGCATTTGGAGGTCTTTATAGCCCTGCTCTGGAAATTTCCGTTTTAAGCATTGTAATTTTATAGATTATAGTAAGGCTTTGATCTTGGAAAAAAACAGAGTTGTTCTTTACTAAGAAAATGTTAAGAGTTATAAGTTTTATATTTCAATTCAACATTCCATTTATTATTTGAGAACACATGAGATCTATTTGTTTCCATTTATTATTTTGAGAACATACGAGATCTATTTGTTTTCATTTATTATTTATTGAGATGTATTTGTGTGTCGGATTAGAAATTTTATTTACATAATTATTTAATTTTTTAAGTTATAAAAATATATATATTTTATTCTTCGATTTAAATTTAAAACTTCAAAAAAAAATTAATTTATAAAAATATACATATTTTATTCCTCAATTTAAATTTAAAACTTAAAAAAAAAAACATTAAAATTTTTATTTCTTAATTTATAAAAATACACATACTTTATTTATTTTATTTGAATTTAAACTTAAAACTTTCCATTAGAAAACACATATTATATAAAGTCCTCTCTTAATAAATAGTTAATGCTAAATACTTACTTAAAAAACAATTTATTCAAAATTCCTATATATATATATATGAAATAATGAAATATTTATCTTCTTATTTAAAAAAATATATTTACATAGTAAATGAACTCTTAATTTTTTATGTTTCCTTGGCATGACTTTAAATTGCTACAAGGGTTTGTCTCTAGCTTCTTATATGGGCTTTTTGTTTCTAGAAGAAAAATCGCATATTAGGGAATAAATTTTTACATCGATAGATCAATGGATCAATGAGGTTATTTCTCAATAAACCTCACTTCACATTCAACTAACCTGATCTCTACTTCCCATAAAGCCATGAAGCGTTGATTACATAATAAGGGTGGCTCCAATCTAGAACTAGTAATCAACAAATAATATCACTGTCCCAAAACAAAGATTTTGACTCTCGTCCCCAACCAATCATATCAACCACTCAAAATAAGAAAGGAGAAAGGCTTTTAGAAAAATTTTAGATACTAAGATGGGCCCTCAGTTTCTCCATCCCATTCGTAGAAAGTTAATCTTCCTCTAGACGTCGTGAGTGCTTGCTTTGATAGTTTATCTGCCTCCTCATTTGATTCCTTGAAGATATGTCGAAAGTTGATACCTTGGAAACATGTCGCCAGGTCTCGAATTCTGCGTTTCCACCCTTCAATGTTGATAGCTTGGAGATTGCCTTTTTGTTCCAACCAATCGACAACCACTTTGGAATCGCCTAAAATCTGAATATGGTGAATATCTAGGAGCTGTGCAATGACCATAGTAGCCCACGCTCCCAATAATTCATCCTTGGTATTTGTTCCTTCTCCGCAATTAATGATCCATCTAACATCTGGGATGTTTAATCTTTTCAAGGATCCCCCTGCCCCACAAATTGTTCCCTCTACAATAGATGCCCCGTCGAAAAAAACCAAGGTGTAATCGTTTAAACGGATTATTGGGTTCAATCTTAAATGGGCTTAAAGTAGAGTGTTACTTGTAAGCATATGATCCCGTTAGAGGTAGCCTTAGCTATTATCTATTTGGAATATTGGCTTACTTCCAGTGATAGTCTTGGCTGAAATTGCATTTTGATATTATAGTATGACCTAAAACTACCCTTTTTTTCCAACGGGAAAATTTCACAATTATATATTATATAATTTGTTTTCATAACAGAAGGTTACAATCGTTAACTGTGGAAAATCTGTTGAAAAGAAGATAAAACTTTCGCCTATAGCAGTCTATCGACCTACAAAGGGAGAAAGTTCATATGGAAAGAGTGACAGAAAGTCGAAGTTGTTAGGTAAATGTAGAGTGAGCTATCGAAACAATAAATTTCAGAAGTATAAGAGAGAATTCTGAGACCGGGTGATAAATAGACTTCAACTTTCATATCGAGAAAGTCCTCTGAGGAAGGAGGTAAAAAAAACGATCTTAGAAAAGAGTTAGAAAGAGGGGAGGGCCCTCATGTCCATCAATCCAAAGGTTGTAAGATAGGATACCCTCTTTTTTCTGGAGCGTTGTCTTTGAAAGTTGATCAGCAGATTTGTTGTGCTCACGATAAATGTGATTGAAGCTAAGTTTTTTTAAAGTGGGTTGTAGAAGTCAAATTATGTCCTTCCAAGCCAAGAGGGAGATTGCTTGTAGATCACCCTTGTTGCTCAGCCATTCAATAACAACTCTGGAATCCCCGAGAACCTGGAGGGCATCAATGTGGAGTCTAGAGGCCAAGTATAGTGTGGCCCAAGCACCCAAAAGTTCTGCCCCGGTATTGGTGCCTGGGCCACAGTTGAAAGTCCATTTATAAAAAGTGTTTAGCGAGATTTTGATTAACCCTTTAGCTCCACTCTGAGAGCCATTTGAAAGCGTTGCTCCATCGAACCAACCTATAGGAGTGTCATCTAAATCAGGGCCCATCTTAATGTGATGTAGTCTTGGCTTTCTAGTGTGTGCTTCCTTCCAAGAGATAAAAATTCCAAGGGCTTTATATGTTGCAGCACTTATGGAAGGGGTCCCATTTTCAAATATAGTTTTATTCCTTTCCAACCATATAGTCCAGCAAATTAGAGGTGGGAGATGCATGAGCTTGCGTTGCCTTTGGGACCAAGAGTCAAAACAGTCTGAGAGCTCATTCCCATCCCAAATGGATTGAAAATTTAGAGCCAAAGCGATTTTCTCCCATACTTGTCTTGTAAATAAACACTTTATAAAAATGTGATCTGCAGATTCAGAATCAGAGAGGTAGAGATGGCAATAGTTTGGCCTAGACCGACCCTTTTTTTGGAGGATATCATAGGTATTTAGTTTATGTGCAGTCATCAACCAGGTAAAGTGTTTGATCTTGGGCGGAATGTGCCAGGTCAAAATGTGCTTTCGCCAACCTATCGCATCTATGTGCCCTTGCTAATTAATGATTGTTGCATATATATTTTGAACAGTGGGAAATCCTGATTGATTCCCCCTCGACCACTGGAGATGATCTTCCGATTCTGAAAGATGGATACCCGAATGTGATAAGGTCGAGCAAAATTTATTCCATTCGTGTGATAGCTTAGAGTTGAGGCCAAGTGTTGCACTGGTAATCCAGGTATTAGGTAGATAATCCGATTTGGTAGTGTCACGGATTTGGTATAGGTACCGGCAATTTTTTATATGAAGTTGAGCAATCAATTGTGGGGATAAAGTGGTTGTATCATCCATTCCCAAAATATGGTCATGCCCAAGAGCAATTGAGTGCCCCGAGCCTGGGAGCTAGCTTAGCCATCTGGTGAGTAGATGCTTTGATTTTGTGATGTTCCTCCAAAAAAATGATGCCAATCTGGTAGTAGTTGTCTCTGATAAAAGCCAGCTATTGATTGTGTGGTGGCAGAGATATTTATCAAGAATAACAGTATGCCAAATGCCAGGATAATTCAACACACGCCAGAGTGAGTTTTCCGCAAGTGCTTGACTAAAATGAAAGAGATTTCAGATTCCCCAACCTCCCTTTTGTTTTGGTTTAGCCAGAGCTTGCCAATTGCAGAGGTGATGTCGAGAGTGGTCAGAACAACCCGACCAAAGGAAGCTGAAAATCAACTTGTGGAGTTTTGTGAGGACCGTGGCAAGGATGGCAGCTAGTGCCATCCAATACACAGCATGTCCTTCAAGGATATCTTTGATAAGAGTAAACCGACCACCAAGAGAGAGCCACCTCGTGCACCAGTGGTCGGTCCTTTTTTCCACTTTGGAAAGTAGCCAGTTCCAGTCCAATGTCTTGTAAGAGTTTGATTTTAAATGGTAGCCCAGGTAATTGAGACTAGAGGAAAGAGGAGTAAAAGAGTAGGGGAAGATACCTTTTATCTGGTCCAGATATTGTTGATGTAAATTTGCAAAGTGCAAAGTGGATTTGTCCCAATTGATTTTCAAACATGTGGCTCTGCAGAAGTTGAATAGGATCTCTTTTATTTCTATCCATTCTTGAAGAGTTCCATTTGTCATGATGAGGACATCGTTAGCAAAGAGAAGGTGAAAAATGTTGATGTTCCTGGACACCTTTATTCCATATATCTTTCCTTCAGCTTGGCCTAATTTGAGAAGCAGACTCAAGGCTTCCATTGCCAAAATGAATAGAAGATGTGAGAGGGGACAACTCTGCTTCAGTCCTCTTCCCATTCGAAAGAAGGTGGAGGATTTGCCATTGACCAAAATGCCAAGGTTAGCACTGACCACACAACCCATAACCCACTTGATCATTGTATGGCTAAAGCCTGTCTGAGCTAGGATCAATCTAAGAAAATCCCAATCAATGCAATCAAATGCCTTTTTGAGGTCCAATTTGAGAATAAGTGCCTTAGAGTTTTTTGTTTTGATATTGTGCATGCACTTCTAGGCGGTGCCAATAGCGTCTAGAATATGTCGACCTTTCAAAAACCCCAACCGTTCTTTCGAAAGGATATGAGAAAGTATGGGCTTGATCCTGGTGGCTATAATTTTGGAAATGAGTTAATAGCAAAGGTTGCAGAGGGTTATAGGCCTATAATCGCCAAAGTTAGAGGGAGTGGTTGCTTTTGGTATTAGAGTAAGTAAGATCGAGTTTATAGCACCAATCACCTTTCCACTGAGTCTAGTATCCTCCACAAACTCTAGTAGATCTGGACCAACCAGATCAAAAAAGTGCAAATAAAATTCTATCGTCCAGCCATCTGGGCCTAGACTTTTATCCTTTGAGAAGGATTTTAGTGCAACTGATATCTCATGAAGTGTGCAGGGGTTGTCTAGAAAAAGTGTGTCTTCTACTGAAACTATATGGGGAAAGAGGTTAGCAACCGATACTGAAGTTTCCAGATTTGTAGAGGGATTCTGTTACAAAAAAGGCTTGAAATGGTTTACTGCTGCAGTTTTTAAAGCATGCTTCCCTTTGTGAAGAGATCCATCCACAACGATGATCTCCCATATGTGTGTTTTTCTTCTGCATGAACTGGCATATTTATGAAAATATTTGTTCTTAATATCTCCATACATAAGCCAGTTTGCTCTGCAACGTTGTCTCCAGGTGATTTCGTCTTTTAGTAGAAGCTTGTTCCACTTTGATTCAAGACCCTTTAAATTATGACAGCTATCTCCAGTGGCCCCGGCACTAGCTTTTGCAAGGATATGAGCCCGAATTTATGAATCAAGATCGGGTAATCTTTGTGCATTTTGTTGTCGATAAGTGGAGGCCCGCAATTTAATGTGAGATTTAAGGTGTTTGAGCTTCCATATGATTCAATGTTGGATGCACAGTTCAGATAAGAAAAGCGGAGCCTTCCAAACATCAACAACAATGGAATTAAACTATGCTTCTAGGATCCAACCCGAGTTTAATTTAAAAGGATAAGCAATCTTGAGAGGAGAAGAATCCAACTGCAGGATGATCGGTGCATGATCAGACAGAAAAGGAAAACTTACCCAAGAGAGAATCCTATCCTTTGAAGAGATAAAGCATTTTGAAAGTAGAAAATGATCCAGCGTCTTGGAAATGGAGTCTGGACCCACACACCCATTGCGTCAGGTTGGAGTCAGGAAGTCTGGTGCATAGTCCACCAAATGATGTGCAGTGAAAAGTGTAGAGAAGTAATTCGCCAAAGTGTCATGGGTAGAAGAGGCCCCCCATACTTCTCCAACAGAGATTGTGAGATTTAGATCACCTGTGATAATCAAGTTGTCAAGGTCAAGGAGACCCCTGGCTTCAATCTTCTCCAAAAAAATTGTCTATCAGAACAGGGTGCATATATGTTGATAAGATTGATCTGATTGTTTGTAATAAGGAAAGTACCAAACAGTAATATGCCTCCACAACATAGATAGGGATAGAAATCATATTTGTTAGGGTCCCAAGCCACTGCCAAACCCCCAGAGGTACCAAGTGAGTTAACTGAGCAGATGTGCAGTGAGAATGGAACTGATTTAGGAATAATCTAGCCTTTTTACTGTCCACCAGTGTTTCCTGAAGAAAGATGATGTCCGGAGAAATGAGTGAGAGAAGTCTTCTGAAAGAGGCAGCTTTTAGGTGGCCTCCCACCCCTCTGATGTTGAGGGAGAGCAAGATCATGGCTTTTCTCTTACTAAGGCTTTCATTCCTCTAAGCACCCCAATATCAGATGAAGTGTGTGATGGAACCACTGAGTGAGTAGGTGGAAATCCCTCCTTGTGATGGGCACTGTGAGTTTTGATCAAAGAGTGTTCGTAACCATGTCCTCTAGACCATGAATAGTCTTTACCCAGTGATGTAGATGTGGTCTCATCTGGTCCCAATCCAATGTCAGTAGCTGGTATGTTGTGTAAAGATGGTCCCAGATAAGTAGGCAAGGGTGTGGGAGATAAACTTCTTTGTAAGAAGGTAGAAGCGAGTCTAAAACAACACCAAGTGTGTTTTCTCCAGTCTCAGACTCGCTTAGACCCGAAAGGCTGAAAAAATCCTCCTTTTCAAAGACATGATCACCAATACTCTCCATCTCCAATGTGTAGTTAGAATGTAAAGTATTAATGGTGTGATATTGGTCCACCGTGGGGGAGATAGCTGGAAGATATATAGTAGGAGTAATCGTGGAACATGTCAGTGCGACAGGAAGAGTGGTATTTTGTATGCATGGAGGATCTGTGGAAGGCATGATGCTTGTCGTAGTTGCACTGGTGTAAAATGGAGTAAAAGGAGCAATATGGGCAGCAGAAAGAACAGAGTTGTGAGATAAAGTAGAAACCGGGTGTTGGTTGGATGGCCTGTGGATAGGTTGTGGCAGATTTCAGTCCCCTGGGGTAAAGGAAGTTGGTCCCGAGTTTAGAAGGGGAGAGTTGTCTATTAGTTCTAATTCTAAGGAGGAGAGTGTGGAGTAAAGGGTTGGACAAATAGATTTGAGCTTACCAGAAATGGAGTCAAATCCAGGTGTAGTGCCATCATCAGGATAATCTGGAAGATGTAGGTGTGGAGGTGCAGTTGGAGAGTCTGTCTTGGAAGCTAGCTCAAGCATAGTGTCCTCCGAAATTTCCTCTTCAAATATGCCAGTGCAAGTGTTTCTCAAGTGACTCGTCTGCCTGCATAGTGTACATATGAAAGGGATGCCAAGATAATCTAGCTTCTGGCGAGTGATGTGTCCTCTCAAGTCTATATCCAGAGTTTCAAGTAGTCCCTCATGTATATCTAGCTCAACTAGAATCCTCGTCAGTTTCTTATCTGTGCCAGTGAGTGTTTTTGAGTCCACACTGATGAAGCGACCCAAAGAGTTTCCAATAGACATGAGGGCTTGTTCATTCTAGAGATAAAGTGGTAGTCCAGGAGGAGTACCCACAAGTGTCGATGGCGAAAATAATCCTGAGAAGGATCGAAGCTCACTCTCCAGCGTTTTAGCATAAGGTTGTTGTCATCCAGAATCCAGAGACGTTCCAAAGTGGTTGTAGAGTCCTCAGGGGATTTAAACTAAAATAAGATCCAACCACGCCCAAGATGTGAGCTATTGGGGACATAGCCTAGGATGGGCCTCCAAGATTTGGACATCCAGGTATCTAGGTCCGAGTTGCAGAGATGTTTATAGGAGATTCTACCCAAGAGACTGCAAAGAGCCATGGAGACTGTGTCTGCCAGGCCAATATGAGTACCAAGAACTAGTTTCTTTTTTGTTTTTTTGGAAACCCACGGTCTATGAGAAGGTTTTTTCCCCTCGGGGATATGGTTGTGAGTCCTTTGAGCAGGTCCAGGGGAAGTTGTAAACTTATGAGGAGTCGAACGAGCTTGTGTGATGCAAGTAACTTGTGAGGTCCTCGGTAGGGAGTAGGATGAGATGAACTAATGATAGGGTCTAAGATAAAGTGTGATGGCCTACTAGCTGCATGAGGAAAAGAGTCTGAAGTTGTAGGTTGTTGGTTTTGGAGGAGATTCAGGGAGTATGAGACAGTGGGAAGGGTAGTAGAGTGTGTGAGTATGGTAGGTGGAGTGAAGGAGTGTGAAAAGGGGTTGTAAGACCAGAGTTAGTGGTCAGGGAAACAAGGAAAGAGGGAGATAGTGAAATGATAGTGCGCTTAGAAAGCTCATCCGTCGAAGAAAAAATTGGCTAATGTAAGGAAACACGTGAATGACCCAAGACCTAAAAACATTTGGCAACAGTGAAAATTTACACTATTACCAACTACCAACTAATTATTTTAATTAACTAAGTTTTATTTACATACAATGATATAGTTGTAAAAAATCTCGACGAGCATTTGCATAAACATGTTGTGTGAACTACTTTGGAAGAAAAACATGTTATATGAACTAGATTACGGATTGAGATGACTAGTAAATAGAGAACATGTGCATATAACTTTGCATATCGAAATGATTTTTCATTATATAAATTTAGAAATTTGGAAACAAAGTAACACAAACATTCTCAATTCGAACACAATCACACGACCCTTATAGATTATGGGTCTATGCAAGTTGGATTTCTAACCATTTTATAGTTTTAGTCAAATTTGTAATAGAAATTTTCATTTAATCTTGTTTTGGGTTTGATAAGTCTTTACATTAAGATATTATGATGAAAAATATTATTTAAATAAATATTTTAAATCTTCAATTATTTCTTATTGAAACTAAAAAAATAAAATCTATTATATTTTTTAATGTGTCATTGATGATGATTGTTGTAGTACATTTAGATCAACTTTGATTTATTAGACCTTAATAAAAATGATAATGTATTAATTGTTTTTCTTTATAATTTTATTTTTATGCTCGAGAAGATCAAAGAGAAGTTTTCCTAAGTCCTTGTAGTTTCAATGAGTTAACAAGTTAGGAAGGCCAATATTGTTGCAAGTATTTGGAAATTGAGATTTAATGTGAGTATATGCAAAACATTCTAAGAGAAAGTGTTTACATTTTAAGAATTGTCCAATGTCTTGTTTTTCTATGGAGCTCGTGAGAGTTCATTTTTATTTTAGCAATGTTGATTTTTTTAAAGCTAACTATAATAGAAAGATACATTTGATCTTCTAGATTGGGGTTAATGACCTCTTTATAACTTATTAATTTTTATTTTATACTCTATTTGTACCACAATTTCTCCTTAAATTTAGATGCAATAGTATTTTAAATGATATCAATATTTTGTAAAGTGACATCTTCCTCTATTCTCCAATTATTTAACCAATACTTAACATCTTTATGTCAACCCCTCTTAAGCCACATGTGACTTTCATTGGAGTTTGAAACAATCCTAAAGAACTAAAGAAAAATATGTTAGGAACCAAATATCAATATAGCATAGAAAAACCTCAGAATAACTAATCAACGCCTTGAAAAAGAGAGAAATTCAGATAATAAGCCTCTTCGAGGGGGCAACCTCCTTATGCCCATATAAATGTTCAATTCCCAGATGATTCAAAATGAAAATGTCTCCTTGGTATATATAGGAGACTAGGAGGTATAATTGCAACTAATGGAATAAAGCTGACATAAATAAAATAACATTACTAA